>JAOEHI010051480.1:0-49367 GCA_025447815.1 Percopsis transmontana | reverse complement strand
CCAGACAACACAGCCCTCAGGTTCATAGGAACACACAAACCTCTCCACCACGATAAGGTGATGGTTCCCCGGAGAGGCTCTCACATTTTCCTTTTTTAAAATACCTGTTAAACACCTGCTTTTTCACATGCTTTTTTTTGACTTGCGAATGTCTGTGCACGGATAGATTGTATATATGTGTGTGTGTGTGTGTGTGCAATGCATGAATCTCTAATTAGGTCAGACATTCTATGTTCTCTTCTGTCCATGTAGTGAGAATCAAGGCTCATTTTGTCTGCTAATTGGAAATTAGAGAGTTCTTATTCAGAGAGGTCTCCGTTAATGAAGACAAATAGGCAGGGGGAGTTTCAGCCTTTGAGGTCAAGGGTGAAACGTCACGTATGAATTGATGGTTGTTAAAGGCATAGTGTGTAAAATCTAATATCATTATTAGATAGAGACATTGCGATTTTTCAAGTATTGTAAAATCTCCTGTTCAGTGCAGGGTATTTCCATATGTAGTGTATGTATGCATAACACAGTTTTTTAAGTTGAGTTATAGGGATGCACAGATCAATCGGCCACCAAAGATCATTGGCTGATTTACACTCAGAACAGGAGATTTTAGTTCAGTGAACTACCAATTACCTTTTTAAAAGGGAAACCGTATTGCCATATTGCCTTATTACCTTATTACCTTATTTCTCTCTGCGTTAGAGAAAGAGACTGCAGGTACAGCGACACTGCCGATCT
Source organism: Percopsis transmontana (assembly GCA_025447815.1). Classification (NCBI taxonomy): domain Eukaryota; kingdom Metazoa; phylum Chordata; class Actinopteri; order Percopsiformes; family Percopsidae; genus Percopsis; species Percopsis transmontana. The sequence goes on along the minus strand of JAOEHI010051480.1, from coordinate 48,635 downwards.
AGTCCACAGCAAAAATAGTGCTTACCTTATCGTCATTTGAACTGTTTTTACAAAAAAGTATTGAAATAAGTCACATAGCCATCTTTGGTCTACATAGAATGCCTTGCTACTATGATTTAGAAGATTGAATCTTCATAACTGACCTGAAATGTCTTAATGAAGTAAAAGCCAACTGGAAAAGCAAACAGGAAGTCTACACATGTGCAGTGTCTTGTCTACACTCTAGTCTATCTGAAAGTCACTTCATTAAGTCATTTTAGGAAAAGCTAAGTTCGAATGTTAGTTAAAGAAACGAAAGTTATTTAGAATTTATCTTAATGAGGGATTATGCAGACCAAAGCAACCCAACGGCTGTGCACTTTCTCATGTGTAAACCAAGACCAGGTAGTTTTCCCAAGTGGTCCCTTATGGATAGAATTACACACTAAGCCTTTAAATATTTGTATCCTACCACTGAGCATTAGTTCTTTATTAATTATGGTTTAGAAGATTTCTAAAAATTAAATTAAATTCCAATTTAAAGTTGATTTGAAAAAGCCCCTACTGACAAGTTTTGCAAGCTGTGTTTGGGTTGCAAAAAAGCCTGATGTTGTCAATAGGGGCTTTAAATACACAATAATAATAATAATAATAATAGTAAGAGCCTCTACTACCAGTTAGTATTGTGTTTGTGATTATGTGTGTGTGTTTGTGATTATGTGTGTGTGTGTGTGTGTATGTCTCATGTTGTGACACAAACTGACTGATTATCTCTGATCTCCAGGAGTCATCAGACAGCAGTAACACTACAGTCGAGGATGAAGATGTGAAAGGTAGGAATTACAAAATATACTGTACAACATCTGAATAGTAGCATTAGATCACTTTTCTGAGCTGAAGCTTATCCAAGTCCCTACTGGTATTATGTATTGTTAAGTTTCCTCTCTAAAAGAAATTATAGTGTTTAATTTAATTTATACAATATTTCCATTTTAATCCAGAAAGAAAATGTAATTTATAGTCGTGTTAGAAGTAGGGCTGTGCTAAAAAATCGATAAAGCAATATTTATTTTCGCAATATACTACATCGATTTCCATCTCAAAAAAGGATTCTAAAAAAAAAAAAATATATATACATATATATATATATATATATATATATTTATTATTATTATTATTATTTTTTTTTTTTGAAGATTCTTGTTTTAAGCGGTGTGTGAACTACAACTACTAGATGTCACAGTATGGCTAGTTGCCTAGAATTGACGGCCCCAATTTCTGGTAGAGTGAAATTTGGATGCAACATGACAGACGCAGCTGACAAAATTACGGCAGCTCCTTCCTTAAAAATATAAAGCCGATGTGTGGTATTTCAGCTCTGTTTTTATTTTTACTATGTGGAATATCGCAATATATTGCAATATGTATTGTATCGCAATGTATCGTGATATAATCGTATCGTGACCCTTGTATCGTGATATGTATCGTATTGTGAGGTCCTTGCCAATACCCAGCCCTAGTTAGAAGTTGATGTATCAGTATGATCAAGTATGTATCAGTCGGGACCACTCCATCAAATAATATCTTTATTAAAGCCCAACTCCAGTCACATTTACTTGCTTTACCCTGAATTCACAGAGTGCTGTATTAAGTGCTGTATTTGGGTTAGAGAGCATCAAAGTCAGCTGCTGTCTTCGTCAACTTGACTATGTGCCCTGCCTAAACTAATACAATGCTTGATTTTTTGGAAGTATTATGCAGTAGTACTTACTACTAAATTGAGGATACGCACTTTGTGTTTCTCGAGGTGGTCCTTGGTTACACCTGTAACAATTCTCAAAGCAACTCATCTATCTATTTATTTAGTTAATTACTCATTTATTTTGGAGTATAAGCCTCACGTAGTTATGGTCTCTCGGGCGGGCGGCTGTTGTGAGAATCTCATGTAGAGGAATACCGAAGCTGGGTTCATGTGAGAGGCGCGAACAAGCCTGTTTATAAGCCTGATTCTCTAGCACTTACTCTGGCCAAATGCCTCCCTGGACTGTGTCTACTCGGGCAACAGGCAGCAGAATTGCGTTCTGGCCAGACCCCATTCGTGTTTTTGTTGCCAGGTACTCACAAGGTGTCTGAGACTTGACCACCTGCTGATCCCTAGTGGCAATGATGCAAGGCTCCATGAGGGGTCAGAAGGTGTCTGAGACTTGACTACCTGCTGTCCCCTCATGGAGCCTTGCAGCATTGCCACTAGGGATGGACCGAATGGGAAATTTTGGGCTGATACCGACATTTAAAATAACAATTTGGCCAATATCCGATACCGTTGGTGAAATACTCCAACGCAGCCTACATATTTTTTCACTTTTATTTGAAAACAAACCAGAGCCGTGTCCAGCCAGTGGCTGTTATTGGTAATCTGCAGCTAGGTAAGCCACCAGTCAGACCGCAAATAACCAACACAACATTTAAGGCCTCGCACGACACAGACAAGAGCGTTCGGGCTCTTCAAAGTAAAATTCAGACGCATCTCAGCACCTTGTTAAGAATTAACGATCTTTATAACTAAGTCTTCGACATGCACAAACCCACAAGCACAATGTTGGTGTAATTAATAGATTCGCTGAAAATAATTGTTTTTTATGCCTTGAACAAGACTACAACTTAACATTCCTCATGAGTTTCACTAGACGAGGGCATTTCCTGGTTGTTCAGACAGCGATTGTTTTATAAATACTTTTTCTATTGGCACAAACATTGCGCCACATTGGTGTAATTATGAGATTTGCTGGGAATAAATGTTTTTTATATGCTTAGAACCCTAAGCCACAATGTTTACACTGTGGGGCTTCGGCGTGTCGCACATGCGCAGTCAAAATCGGAACGTATACTTTGTTTACTTGAGCACTCATTTGAGATTGAATGGTAGTACTAATTACCTTCATTTATAACAAGGTAGAAAAGTATTTAATTCAGTAATGTAATGAATAATTATATTACAGTATACCAAGTAAGACTGACTCTCATGGACACACTAGAGATGTGAATATTTGAATCTAAACAAAAAGCATCTGACTCCACCCTCACCCACCCTTCACCACAGTACTGATTGGACCACTGACTCTCTGGCTGCTCCTCCCCACTCCCCTCTACAGTTTTGTAGTCCACAGAGAGCCTAACAGAGGCCGCTGTATCAAAGTAAATGGGGAGTGAACTCCACAAGCCTGTCTTTACACCCATAGGGTCAGCTATAGGCTAAATTGAAGTTAAATGTTACTTAGTATACATTAAAAAGTAACAACTCCCAACACTGGGTTGGTTACCTTACCCTCCCCCAACTTCTGAGAGGGCAAGGGCACCTTCTGGGAGGGTTAGGCTTGGGGCTTGGGGTGTCTATGTTTAGCCACAATGACAGTTAATAGAGACACAGTGGCCAAAGAGGAGTTAAAGGCACAGCCCCCTGCTAGCACCGCCGCAGGATAGTGTTAGCTACACTGCTGTTAATAGAATGCCGATTGACAGATAGGAGCCAGGCAGCACCAGAGAAAATGACAAGAGCCAGGTGAGAGCCAGTGTTGGGCTGGAATGGGTTGTGACGGAGGATAAGGATAAGGTCTGATCTGATCTGATCTGATCTGCGTTCTCTGGACAGCTGGTTTGTAATTCAACTTTTAGGCTGCATGAAAATATGGCCACATAATTATTTTCTTTTGAGTATGTTTATAGTGGAATAGCCGGTTTGTGTGGTTTCCTCTTTTTCCATGGTTAGTCAGTATACTGCACAATGCAAAGGTTTGGGTTGACTTTTTGTCAGGTTTTGGTTCTGTGAATTTTTATTTTCACAACTCTGGGTGGGTGGACAATAGTCATAGAATTACATGTGATATAATTACAATTATAATCGAATTTCCTTGCTTGTTTGCCTGTTTGGTTATGTGTACTCTGGGCTATGTACTGCTATTTGTCTGATTAAACAGACAAATGCTTGTCTAGTTCTTATTAGCCGTGTTACAATCCTAGCCTCAGAACAGTCACGTCTATTGTTAAAATGTCTTGTTTGTTGGGGCCATTTACTATATCAATTGTTGTTACTGTTGATGTTGTTACAATGTTACTGTGGTGTTTTTTTTTTATTATTTTTTTATTTATTATGGGCATAGATTTAACTGGTACAGTCTAGTATTATAGTGAACTACAGTACTACTGGAAGAAGAAAAAAATGAAATAAATTAATAAGTCCAACAATATCCATGTAGTCTTTAGGAAGTCTGTGGATTTCACTTCCTCTGCATCTTCTGTGTTTGATTTTACACTTACCATGTCTGATTCACACCTTCTTCTCATCACTCAATTTTTTATTTTCCTATTTTGTCATATTCTCTGTGGATTGTTGGTGCGTGCCATCTTGCTCTGTGTGTGTATGTCTGTTTGATCAGGAAAGAGTTTAGACAGCAATCGAGTTAAGGCCCAGTCCAGCACCAGTTCTCAGCCTGATACTTCCCAGTGCCCCACAACTGCTGTTTACTGTAAGTCAGCATTGCAACCATGGCAACCAACCCTGCCTCCTGCCTCCCCCCCAAACCCAACCCGCCTCTCTCTAACTCTCTCTCCCACACACACACACACCCACACACACACACACAAATATTGTTCTAACAGTTCACCGTTAATAACACTTCCCTTATGTGAATTCTGTGTCTGCAGGATCCAAATTCACAATAGTAAACTAAAACACACACAAATTGCACTGCAGTGCACTCATGCCAACCCACACAAACCACCACCAGAGACATCACCTGGTAACATGGCTCCCTATATTGTAATCCTAATCTTTCCCTATCAGTTAGTCCCAAATATATCTGGAATGCTGTGAGGTAAATGTCATTCTAGTCCATCCTCAACCTTGCTTGTGACGTAATCTTTTCCTGTTCCACCCACACTGTTAGAGCAACTCACTTTCTCCACCTCATCGCTGATACTGGAATAGCAACTCAAAATTGTTCAATGTGGGTACCATTGTGTGTTAAGTGACCATTTTCTGAGCTGCAGTCTTTTGTTTTGGCTTTGTTTTCACCCCATCGATGTGTTTGTCCAGTCTTGCAGAGCTCTTGGGGAATTTTACTCCAGTAATACTTTCTTTATGTACTAATGTGAGTATAGTTTAGCTTTAGCCCAACAGCATAATGTTCAGTTTCTTAGGAACCCAAACTTGTCCCTCATGCATACAATGTTATTAGATTACATTGAGATTTACATTGAGTAATGCCCTGGCTCCACTACAGTCATCAAGTGTTAGCCATCGCCAGCCCACTTCCCTTTTGAAAGCAGGGAAAGGGGCTCCACTGCCCGCTTTGGTTCAAGCTTAAAAATGGTCACGGTTTAATTCTCGATGACTGTGTGTGCTCTGTAGTCCACCCTCGTGAAGTTGATATTGGTTGTTTCCTGGCCTATGGGCCCATGTAAACAATAATGTATTCTCTATCCAACATAGTTTTGTACTTTGATGGTAACGCAACATGACACGGTAGTGGAGCCCAGGCGTAAGGTGATTTAAGATCTCTGGACACACGTACACATTGATTTCCTGCCCTGCAATCCACAAGTTGAGATCCTTTTTAGTTGGTAATGTGACCTGACATGTCAATCACTCAAACCCGCTGTTTTTAACTTCCCTGAGAGCTCTTAAAGACGAGGTCTGCTCAATCTGCAGTAAACCGTCCATTTAAGACCACTATCCTCCATGTTCCCTTCCCCAAACATCTGGATGCCCCCCACCCCTCCCAAACGGCCTGACATCAGCTGGTGCTAAGTTCGCTGACCTCCTGGGCTCAGTGCGCAGGAGCTCAGGGCCTACGTCGGACGGGGAAGGGGGGTCCTGTACTCCACCTCCAGCAGCCATCATTGCCCCCTCCCCTCCCCACACCCCTGTTGTCCCAATGCAGAGTAAGTAGTAGAAAACCCAGGCTCTGGGGTTTTACGATATAACACCAGTTTGCGATTTGTCATGGTTGTATGTGGAGACACAGGTTAAATGTGGTACTATACACTTCTACATATAATATATACAGTAATATTAGCAAAATTATTATTATTTTTCACTAGCATGCGGTGGTTCCCACCTTCACCTCACTTCAGGTGAAGGTGACAAGATGCCTTTTCGGTAAGCCATGAGAGGATTCATATTTTGAAATAATTCTTTTGATTATATTTTTTATCTATTTTTATCCAGTGGTCCTGAGCTATGGAGCACTTCATAACCACTGTAGGGGAAGTTACTCCAAAAATGTAATTCTTTACTAATTATTCATTACTTGGTCTAAATGAACTTCACTCATTACTGCCTGAGAAAATTATTATAAATAATATAATTACACTGCAGTTTTAAGCTTCTTTTTAAAAACCCATAAAAATACCATACCAAAATGGAAAATGGGGCACACACAATACTTTTAGTGCTTGATTATATTAAGCAAATATTATCTGTACTCTAAAGCCATTTATCCTAAATACTCATACAGACCTTTTACAGAGCAGGTCATAACAAAGGGCACACATATGTCTGGGGAAATTCTACATTACTACCACTAGTCTTGGGTAAATCTCATAGAGCAAATGGTCTCAGAACAAGTGAAATGAATACTAATAATTAAAGAATAGCAGGACATTCAGTCAAATGAGTCTAAAAAAATCATAACTGATGTTATGCCCTCCCTTGTTTGTCATTTGGTGTCATGCCATAATTGTTCCCCTCAGTTTTCCATATTTTGTAGAAGCACAATGCGAATAAAACAGCAGGCATTAAGATATAAAGGACATAATATGGTTAAAGTACGCAGAACACATTAATGATCCTGAAAGGGTTGCAAAAAGTCCAACTCTAGGCAAGAGGACAATTTCAGCACACCACCACACAGCATGAAGCAGCAAGCAAAGAAATCACTTCAGGGTGAAATTCAAATCTTTGCATCAAGTAAACTTAAACTCCTGAGAGTAATTCTTCAATGAATCCAAACTCGACTCTCTTTCTTAATCCCACCTTGTTTATATTCTTTAGAATATCCATTCTCCTGCCACAGTGTAGTAACACATGTAACATGTTAACCCCAGCACTCTTCGTGGCTCAGGACTCTGGGGTTCACAGCTCATGGGTTCTGAGAATGTTGGGAACCACTGGTGTAAAATACTAGCAATACTGTCCCAAAAGAGAACAAAAACTGGATATGAGCGTGTGTGTGTAAACATAGCCATTGTTTCTGCATCTTTTTCCCCACTCACTCTCCTCTCTCATCTTGCCTCTACTGTGTTTCCATGGTAACCCGCCCAGTGTCACGACTCACTGACCTGGTGAGCAGCGTGCGCCGGGTGTCCGCTGCACCTGAGGCAGACGCTGTCCCGCCGGCACTAGCACCCAGTGCCAGGCCTATGGCCACGCCCCCGGCAAATGCCACCTCCCCTCTGCCCTCACACTCTCCCCCCAGCCCCTCCCTCTCCTCCTCTCAGAGTGAGTACCAGGCATGACCCCCCTATGACCTCCGGCAGTGGCATCTTGTGAGGGTCATGTGACGATGAGGTTCACATGACGTTGCGGTGTTCTACGTGAAGGCGTGTGTGTTTATTGTGTCAGACAGAAAGAGGACATTGTACTAAACCATGTTGTTTGGTGGACGGCGCTGGTTGAGTTTTGATACTGACATTTACTGAGGCCTGACCTAGCTTTGTGCCTTGCAAAAACCGTGAGATTTGAATGCCTTGTGTGTGTTTACATATAATATGGGGATGTTGATATTGTAGTCCAATGTCACTTGTTGACACTTATGTATAGGCTTGGAAGAGTGAATATAATGGATCCCAATATAATCCGATATGTATATGAGCCAATATGTAAAGTTTGGTTTGAAACAAACAATAAACTTTTCTGTTTTTGTCACAATAAAGCTACCTTTTTAGTCTTCCATAACTGACTAAAAAGTTGAAGAGAAGCTGAGGTCATTTTGCTATAAAGCAGTGTTTTTCACTAATCCCTTAATAGAGGATATAATGTCATGTAACTATTTCATTTGGTTTGATCATCAGCGTTACTGTGTGTTTATACAATGTTTAACAATGTCAACTGACAGGTGATGCGTTTTCCAAGCCAATATGACTGACTCCCCTGTCCTTTGTAGCCCGCAAACAAGAAATAATCAAGATAACCGAGCAACTGATAGAGGCGGTGAACAATGGGGACTTTGAGGCTTACGCGTAAGTCAGGTTTCTGCATGTGGTTTGGTTTACACCGTGGAATTCAGTGAGTCAGGGATGAGATTTTCAGTAATTATTTATTATTTAGTTTATTTAGTTCGTTTTCTGAAATGTGTATTCATTTCGGTGTTATTTTCTTGGCCAGTTTACTTTTTTGTAGCAAAAAGTTCATAGCTCGTGGAGAGGTCAGGAGCTATATGAACAACTTATTTTTGGAAGTCGCAAGTCAAAAGAATTGAAAAGCTATGATCATGAGTATTCTTTATGGTTAATTTCACCTACATATGTTATGTTGAACATGTCTTGTTTATATGATACCCAGCAAGATCTGTGACCCCGGACTGACCTCGTTTGAACCTGAGGCTCTTGGGAACTTGGTGGAGGGCATGGATTTCCACAGATTCTATTTTGAGAACCGTAAGACTCATATTAGAGACTCATATTACTACCTTTTTTCATTTTATTCAATTTTTATAGAATATTTTTTTAATTCTGTGTTTCCTAGGTGTTCATTTATTAAACAATTCTCTTTGGACTTGTAATTTATTGTGGTATTTTTCAAAGGTGCATTCCTCAATTTCTCTGGAATCCCCCTTGTGGCTGAAACGAATTTGGGGTTCTGGGGACACTGTAATGCAATCCAGGAGTGAACCTTAACATGAAAATAATGAAAATAATAATAATTATTAAATAATTACATACAGCCAAAATTAAGAGACCACCACACTTTTTTTTTAAAAATATATATATATATATTATATTTAATGTTGTATTTAATATACTGTGTTTATATTTTTTTTTATTATTTAATATATATATATATATATATATTTATATTTTTGACACTTATATTAATATTATTATAGAAAAGAAATATGCAGTGGTCTCTTAATTTTGTCCATGGCTGTCTTTCTGTGGCACTACGTGAATAATAATGGCGTCTGTCGTTTCTGCAGTTCTGGCTAAGAATAGTAAGCCCATCCATACCACCATCCTCAACCCCCATGTGCACCTGATTGGGGAGGATGCGGCCTGCATTGCCTACATCCGCCTCACCCAGTTTGTGGACAGCCAGGGTCGGCCACGCTCCAGCCAGTCAGAGGAGACACGTGTCTGGCACCGCCGAGAAAGCAAGTGGCAGAACGTCCACTTCCACTGCTCGGGTGCTCCCGCCGCGCCCCTCCAGTGAGGTACAGACAGTATAAAGGAACATAGCCATGCTTAAAACAAGAGAGGTTAAAGTGACAGTGAACTTTTGTTAACCCATGACACTGTAGTGTCTCAGGTTATTCCAGTTTGCAGAATCAAATATTTTTTCATTTACATTTTAGATTCAAAGTTGAAATGTACCAACAAACTGGAGTAACTTCAGAAGATATACTGTACTACTTATAGAGATGAGCTTTATAGACCCATTAGAAGTTGTTTTTGTTTTTGAGAAACAATGGAAGTGAATGGCAGATGAATACAATTGTTTCTGGTCACACAATTACAATCAAGGGGTTAATTCATGGTGAACGTCTGCGGGAGGTTTGAGGTAAAGAAGCTACATAGTCAAGCGTTTAACAAAAGGTCAGTATTGCTTTATAGTGACTTTGAACTCTTGACTGTAAAACCTACTTAATAGTTGACAAACTGATGTTCGGCACAGACACTGACTGTATTTTATGAACTGAATCAATTGGGTCCTATGGTGTTGATTTGTATGATGACTCTACTACACTGGTTGAAGCGTTTTTGACTGACGGGAGCTAGTTTTATGGAGGAAATGTGAAAATACATTGCCAGGAAACACTTCAACCATGTCTGTAGGTGCTTCACAAGTTAAAAGAAAGAGAAAAATATGTAATCCGGATTGTCAGTGTGTGGAGAGGTATTGAAGTTTACTACAGTTTAATATCACTTTAAAATCCCCCTGTCCACTCACTCAGATGTTTTAAGTTATTTTAGCTGATTAGACCACTTATCAGTTTCAAGATACTGTAGGTGAAACTATGATTTACTGAAATCAGTAAACTGCATCTGCTAAAAAGATCCAGTCATAAAGAAGCTGTATTTTTTCAGGTTAATGTATATTTAGAATTTTGATTTGTCTTGTGTCATTTTCCTTTCCTGAGGGGTGGAATGCTATAGCAATGTCTGACAAGAGTATGTTGCTGGAGAGAAGAGAGGAGAGGAGCAGAAAAGGATGAAGGAACAGTGTCATGGCCCTCCCCCCGCACCAGGCGATTTTGGCCTCATCCTCCCAGCATGCATCTCTTCTTTCACTACTACTGCCCCTTTTCTTTCTATCGCCATCTGCATCTCCTCACCTATTGGCAACATCCAGCAGCCGGTCCCGTTACGATCCCTCTCCCCGTGGCCGGCACACCGTGGAGGGTGAAGGGGTGTGGGGTTGTCTTAAAAAGAGTGTGTTTTCTTTCTTCCTGTGATCTTTCCCCCATGGTGCTGTGACCCACCCTCCCCATATCCTAAAATGAATCCTCCACACGTGACACACTGCACTGCAAATACAGTATGTAAAGTTTTAAGTACAATCTATTACCATTATTATTAATATTATTATGAATATTATTATTACTCATTTACTATTGTAATTTGTATAATTTAAAATAATGGCATATGTTTCTAGAGTCAAGGGAATTCTTTTTTGTTTTTGTCTATCTTTTTAAGGAAGCATGACCTCTCCGTATTCCCAGTGGCTGTTTTATATTGTGGCTATTAAGTGGAGAAACAATATCAGCAGTTTTTGTAATTTGCTTCTTGTATGTTATCTATTACTGCGACCGAACTCATGTTCAACAAAACCTTTTTTTGGAAGGGGTGTGACAGCCTGTGCTTGTGTGCTTTTGTTTAATGTCAAGAAGGCACATAGTATGTACTTGTCCAGAAATAAGAACTTTTTATGGATTAAGGTACTTTTTTTTTTTTGCCTTGTTGCAAATGTCTGACAGATTTAGTTTTGGCTTGTACATTTTACACTTACGCACAATGTAAGTTTCAAACATACAGTGTGGTTGAGTCTGATGTACAGTATATGTATATCTGAGTAAATATGCTGTATGTTTATTATGGAAGTGTTACCTCTCTAGCACCCAGAGCTATAAGGTAATATACCTACATGCAGGATCAATGAATGGCTTCTGATTATAGATATAGAATACAGGAAAACTGCATATCAACATTTTGCCTTTGCTTCATTACATCCTAAATATTTTTGCCTTCACATCCACTGACTCTCCTTAAAGGCACACTCTTTGATTTGTGTCCAGAGTTCCCCTTAAAACCGGTGTTTCAAAAAAGTAGTTTCTTTTTTACACTGAAACTCAGAGAGCACACCTTTCTCTACTCTTCCCCCGACAGTCATTTGCCTATTCGTTCACAGTTGTGTTTTAAGACATAAAAAGTGATCTTGGGCAGAAATGTGGGGTTCTGAGGGGAGCTAAAACTAAATTGAGAAGTGTACATTTTAAAAGAAGCGCTGATGATAGCTACTTTTTAAACCAAACCAGAAACACATTTTTATATCTGGCATCCTGCAAGTAATGCCATAGTGCAAAAGCTGGTGCGACCCAATATGTTTCGTAAACGCACTGCATAGTGAGCTTAGCTAAATACTACACAATAGTGAAGAATAGTGTATATTATAAAGCCATTGGAGTGTGTGTGTGTGTGTGTGTGTGTGTGGTTTGTATGTACAGGGAGGAATATTTCTGCAGTGTTTTGTGTGTAAAGGGGAAGTTTGATGATGAAGACTTTATTTCAGAGGATAAATTAGCCCTCCGCCTTCATGAAGCTTAAGATTTATATTAGCATTTTATGTTTTTCATATATATATTTTAACCTTTTTACAATCATGCTCTTAGTCTTGTGTTACAATCAAGTTTTATCAGCTTTTTATTATATAACATTATGCTTGTGCCAGGGGTGATGCAACAGACACATATTTTATAGAGCTGATAGCTGATTGGGAAGTTTGACTTACAGTCAACCCCATAGTTCTTTGCCTGCCATTGGCTGCCTTCAGAGGTGCCTTGCCCCTATTGGTCAGACCAAAAAGAAAGCGTTTATGTTTAGGCAGGAAGCTGGTTGGTTTGGTGGTTAGTCCTCAGGTTTCTATTTATTTTTGGGGTATTTATTTATTTATTTTAGCAATCGTTTTCATATTTGATCTTTTTTTCTTACTATTGAGCTGTCGTGGTTTTATGTAGTTTTAAATGGATAATGCACCCAATTTACATCCTGCATGTTTTTCACTGTAATAACCGACCAACATTGTGTTTATTTTCTCAACGTATGTATTTTTCTCATTATTTAATCAGTCTAGTACATGCTATACAAACTTAATTTTTGTTCCATTCATGATGTAACAAAACAGTATGTTTTGACATTGATCTGTTGCTATAAACCCTTTTGATTAGATTCTTATTTTGCTGTCCATCTACACTAAGGTTTTGTACAGATTTTTTTTCCAGGGTTAAAGCTTTTGGCAATCCACTAAACTTCTGTTTGTTGTATCTCATTCGGTAATGATGTTGATGTTGATGCCTGTATGCCGCTGTTGTAGTACGACAAGGTCAAAGGTTACAAGGTCAAACGTTCTTGTGTGATTAACTGAACCCCTTTTCCAAAAATGAAGGCGAAGCAGCATGTGGAGTGCAACATTGTACACAGTATTACACAAATGCAACTGGCTAGCATAGTAGCTCTGACTTTTTCTTTCTTTTTATTTTTGCATGACTGTCAACAGGACACTGGTTTTCGTGATTTTTATTCAGTTTCTCATTTTCTACTGAATGCTGGTATTCTTAACCTTTATCTTATCTATTTTCTGAGCTTTTTAAGTGCATATATAACTATTTTTGTCTCGATAATATATTGAAGATGATTATGATAAAAATGTATGATGTTAATAATTATCGCACTAAAGGAGCCTATGAGGTGTAATAGTGATGATTTAATGATTATTTAGCATGCTTTTCTACGAGGCGTGTGTTGTCACTGCAGACTTGTTTATGACTGACAGATGTTTATAGTATATAGCCTTGAGAATGGAAGAAATACTTCTTAATCAAGCTCCTAATGGGACTTACGCCAGCCTGCATTTCACTTCACTGCTTGCATCAATCATGTTTTTTTGACATTGACAGACAGCATAGAATATTCATAGAGCATACAGTGTGAAGGTATGGACAGCCAAGCTGTTAGATTTTCCACTTTGTGCATTCTCTGATGTCATCCTTTCTTACCTTTTTCTGAGTGAAAGCTTCACTATGGGGGTGTCTTAGCAGGATCTGAACCATTTATGTTTTTACTTCACTAATGTACAAAGTGATAGTTTATTAAGGACACTTAAGGTTAGATGGGTCTAATGTACAGTAGCTTCTTGAGGAGAGAACTAATGTTGACATCTAGTACTGTAACTGTAATGATACCAGAGAATTCTGTCCATATGAAAATACAAATCAGCTTCCATTAGATTTAGACAACTATGGGTTGTGTATAATTATTAAATGCATAATCACAGTGGTAATATTTTATATTAAAATATCAAATATAAACCACATTGCTTGATGATTTGGGGAACAAAACTTTTCTATTTTATTGCACTGCACAATTTATAACCATCCTATTTTTAGACACAGAAGCCATACTAAATATAATCTTAAATTGCAAATATTAAACAAATAATGAATAACACAGCCCTATTGCACAATTCAGTGGTTTCCACCGTCGGTCAGTTTAGACCACTGCTATGTCTTCTTCCTCTAGCCAGTCCATATGGCTGTCTGCCCTGACAACACAAGCTAGATTCTCTTTGTAGGATATCTTTCACTCTTTTTCCTAGTTCCTGTTTCCAATCTTATTCAGCCATTTCTCAGCTCTTTCTTGTTTCCCTGTCTCCTTTTGTCAGTTTGGGTTTATTCTGTAATATAAATATTAATCCTCTAGGTCTCTGATTCTTCGTATTATTGCTCTGTTCTCTAACGTTCTTCACGTGTTTCTCTAAATTCAGACAATGTGTTAAGGTGTTATCAATAAAATGAAAATTTAAATAGAAAATAATACATTTAATGTTTGTTTTTGTTGTCTGTTTGAAAATGATAAAGTTATTCTGCACGCATATTCATTCAGATGATTTTCTAGAATGAAGCCACCTTGGTATGCACACATACACAAATACACATAACAAATACACACACTCCACTGTAACAATACCTCCAGAAATGAAAAGTTTTGAGAATATGTAGGCTACCTTGGCTCTAGAGGTAGGGAGCCTAGAGGCTGCTCCTGGTGACCCCACTCTTCCTATGGAATTATAGGGTCTCATGCAGCAACATCCTCTTAAATGTCTCATTCAGGTCTGCTGAATGATGAATCCCACTTGATCATATATTGGAGGCGCGTGGACGATTTTTTATTAGCATAGGAAAAACGCCCCCTAGACACCATAAGGGCACGTGTTTTGTCGTATGCACTCTGGCACATGCCCAAAAATTGGAAAGATGCCACCTAAAAATGCTGCGAAAAACTTCAGCAGTAGTGAAATCGACTACTTTAACTTTAACTGAGTAAACGTGATTTTCCACAGCCGTCTCACAGCCGTCTTAAATAGATAAGTGCGGCGATCTCTAAAAAATGGTTCTCTGTGTAAGGTCTACTGTGGATGGTCAAAGCGTCTAAGAGCAGTAGGCTACTATGTAAGACATTCAGAAGCTCAAGGCACGCAATATCATCCAAAGGTTTTTATAGTCTTATGAACAAAATGTGGATACAAACAAAATTAAGAGGAAATTTGTTTGTAGGCTATATCGCTTCCTGCATGAGGCCCATTGAGTTTATCTTGAAAATTACTGCATCAGACCATTATGTCCAGTATAATACAGTACATAGATAAATAAATGTTCTTAACAGTCAAAGGTGAACTTTGCCTTTAAGACACAGCAATGTTTAGTGCCAGGTAACGCCACTAGGTGGTTGTCTAGACTAGGCTGTATGTGCGTTGGTTTGTAGTTGTAACATCGTTAGGTTCTTATCAATAATGTGCATGTATAAGAGACGGTTATGTCTTTGTTTTCTATATTTCTGATAAACCAAACAGCATTACAAGGAATCCATAGCCTACTGAATAACAACCAATGCGACTTGGTTCTGGGGTACATTTAGCATCTCCCAGATAAACCTTTTGTTATTTTTCTAAGAAAATATCGTTATTGAATCAGTTTTAAATAATAATACTAATTATATTAAACTTTCACTAATAATAATGCTTGATGTATATTTTAGGCACAATTTATACATGAAAAAATTTACTAAATGACTCCCACCCCACTCATTATTGACTGTCTTTGGCTCGTGATTCATGCATTCAACTTGAATAACATCAAATAATGTAATAAATAAAGTTTTTGTACTTACTCTACTAACAGTTATTTTGTGTCTGTCCCAATGTTCTGGTCAACACTGTTACCTCTGTTATAAAACCTCATAAAAATCTAAAAAGCATGCACCCAGTGATGTTATTTCCTCTGGTGGGAAACATCTGAAAGTCATTGACTTATGTCATGCTTCTCTTATTATTTTGTACAAAATATTAAGGATAGACCAACCGTAGATTCATTATTTGTCAAATCTGTTATTGTAATATTGCTTTGAATCTCTCATTCAATAAAAAAAAATATATAATATGATTAATGCTCTGTGGTTTGAGGTTAGCACATGGAGTTAAGGCACAAAATGGTGGAAAATATTACCGTCAACCCTGTTAATACAATTAGGGGCATTTTAGCAGACACTTTTATCCAAAGAGACTTACAATTACATTGTTAATAGTTGAAACTGAGTTGACGATGAACAACAGAGTCAAATGTTCCGAATTACATTTAAGCATTTTGCATTATTTTACATTTATTATGGATTCCTAAGTTATTTTACTCTAAGAGGTACATTTGTGGTATACCATTCAGGTTAAGGACAATGAATAATTTCGTTTCTAGGTAGATGTCAACTCTGTTTGTTTAAGGTTTTGCTTTAAAAATGATCATTAGATGTTTTATTGTTAAAAAATTGATCAGAAGCTGTGACATAGCTAACATTCTTACTACATGAAATTACGAGGCATTTAATTAATTTTAAAGCTATTTTTAGAGAAAATGCACACCATCTTGGCAACTTTTCAGTTAAATGTGTTGATATTATATATCCTATTAGATTTAAAGTTGAATTAATTGATGTAGAGACAAAAGTTATCATAGGGAAGAGTTTGAAATTTTGGGTTTGAAATTATATTACATTTGTTGACCCAATTTGTCTATAAAAGAGTTGACCGATTTTTCCATTAGTAAATTGTTTTTCAGAATAAATCTTTTAAATCTTAGAGGTATAAGATCAGGTGTCACAAGGGTGGAGGGGAGAAAGTTGGTGCAAGCCAAAAGGAAGACACGGGGAGACCAGGATGCGGTGAATAGAGCAGACAAACGCTCGTTTAATATTAGTATGTACACTGAAGTGAAAACAAAAACACACGCTGGCATAAACCCACAGGTTCAAACAATGACCGACAATGCATGGCACTGCCAGTGGAACCAGTCAATAAATTACAGAATAGTAATTTTTATATTGAAATGACCTCTATCATGTTATTTCATTGGTTTTCTGAAATTAGGTCAGAGTAAGGCTGGGAGATTATCTGTTTACTTGGTAACAGGGCGCTTTGATAGAGTGTGTGCTGTAGCTACATCAGCTAGGTAGATTTGGGGCATTATTTGACTCAATGAGGTCATAACCAGTCAGATATTTCACAGGTGCAAAACACTGTTGTTTCTGCTATTAAAAGAACATACTGTACCTATATATAACATACTGGAAGGAGATGGGACAGATACAGGAGAAAGAAACTCAGATTAAAAAAAACAAAAGCTTGTAGTTATTTATTTAAAGGTATACTCCTTGATTATAGCACCTAAAAAACCCAAGTGTCTGCCACAGTGCATTGTTGATGTTTGCGGCAGGGGTATAAAATGGTCTATGAGTCTATGAGAGCTGAAGAGGAGTGCGAGCCACTCAGCACTCACTGTAGCTGTGGTAGGGGCATGCCCTCTCAGAATTTAAAACCAAAACAACATTGTTTTTGCAATTTTTGTTGGACAATTTCAGACACAAATTGAGAAGTGTCCATTTAAATAGGGTGGAGAGCTTAAAAATCCAGCATTTCTTCAGCTATCTGAAAATGTCATGAATTCTTGATTTCATCATTGATCTAGTCTTGCCTCTTTACATTTTTAAATTATACTTAGAGCTATTGGCCCAGCGCTCCATTACATCCCTACTGCCTACATGCCATTTCCCTCTTCCCTGTTGGCCAGCAGGTCAGACAGGTAAGTGGGCCAGCTCTCCATGTTGCAAAATCCTTTTAGTTCTGACACATAGACCACCTACTGACACAGGGGCCATCAGCTGTCACTAGACATGAACAGACGCAGGCCTCTTCTAACCCTCAAACACAATCAATAAGTAACACCGTATTGGCTGTTCCAGTTGGCTTATATCTTGAATTTGTCACTCAAAGACATTTTTTATTAGGTTATGCTTTATATTCTGTAATATTTCTCTTGTGTATTATTTGTATTATCCCTGCTCAGTGTCAGTTGTATTTGCAGGTCTGAATGATGCTATATGGAGTAGGGGCTTTCTATGGACTTCATTATTGGTTTGTTATTGTGGCCTGTGTAGAGATTTCTTATTATCAGTCTGTAAATCAACTCCCCCCCACCACAACCCCCCTGCTGTGGAGCTACCTCGAGCAGCTATACTCAATGCCGGGCTTTTGGCCTACTTCATAGTGTCATGCTCTCATGTAGACATTTGTTAAACATCTCAGCTGATGGATGCAGTAACTGCTGATTCGGTATACAATGTTATATTGTTAGAGTACCACAAGCTAAATAATGCTGACTTCCTTGTAACTTGTGAGCACAAAGTCTGTGAGCACAAGTTAGGTTCACACGACACGTTGAATCCAAAGTCAAATCACACCTGAACAACTGCTCCTTTGTGACATGTTGGAGGGGTTGGTGTCTGTGGCTCTGACAGACTGGCTAGAGAGTTATCCGGACGTGGTGCTTACACAGCACTGATGCACTTATGTGACATCAGATGGCTTGTTGGATCGGAGCTAAAATGAAAAGCTAAATTGAGGTTCCTTTATTGTGGCTCACACTCTCTGGTGAGCATTCTCAAACAGTAGGGTTAAACGAGTCTAAAGCAAACACACACACATTCAAACTGATATTTGGTCATCATGTGTTGACATAGTCAGTGGCTAGCTAGCTAAACAGTGCTTTCTCAATAGATCTGAGATGAGAGAATAGTATTTAGCTTCATTCTAATCAAAATTCAAGGTTTACCAATGAATCAAGGATGCCACTAAGGGACTTAGATAATCAAGGCAGCAATGAAGTGCTAAGATCCCAGACTGACAGCCCTGCTAGAATCTATGATAATATAAAACAATTTACATAGTAATAGGCCAACCACTTAGCAGACCCAGGGACACGGTAGCCATTGTAACACATGACTGACTCTGACTGAAACTGTAGGCCTCAAACAGATTAGCAAATGTCTCATATTCGTGAGATGTATTTTGTAAGTGTTGTAAGTAAGTATTATTTGTAAGTATTGTCAGAAATAATCCCTCTGCTATTCAAGATTACATATTACGATGACAAACATCAAGTTTCTGTGTTGGTCTTTAATCTGAATCTCTTTTAGGAAGATATGTTCCTCTGGCAAGTTAATGTGTACATGTAAAAGCATCGATCACATCATAGACATAACATCGACAAAGCCAGGAAAAGGAACCCACAGTTATAGCCATTTTACGGTAATATTTCTGAATATTATATTCAATATAATATATTCACTTCACTTTCTTCTCTCTGCCTACATGTTTATGCACACATAAACATGCACACGTTAGAGCTTTGATGAGAAGGTCTCATACTGTGTCTGCTACAAAGAAATTTCACCATCTCCAATCTCCACAGACTTGAGTGTTAACTGGTTCAAAAGTCTATTTTAGTTCACTGGTGATTACAGCCCCCTAGGTGAGGTGGGGGCTGGAGGTAGTGGAGCATCCCTTAATGTGCGTCAGCCACCCGTCAGGCATCTAAAAACAGCACTGAACATGTGAGGACCCTCGATCACACCTGCAGATTCTCCGGTAAGTATCCTCCAGCCACCTGGCTAATTATCACGGAACACCTGAACTCACGTATTCTATACTCGCTCTGATGTAAGCCTGAAGAGAAAGATGACTCTGAACGGGTGAAGTGATGAACGGCGGCGAGACGTTGCGAATCAAAGCTGTGATGATCAGAAAGGTCTGCACTACGAAGGCACTAAATTGATGTTAAACTTTAGTAAATTGACTGTTGTCTTTACTTCAGTATACGTCCACTCCACATGCTAACATTTGGTATGAAATATTCATTATATACAGTATATTCTAATATATAGGTGCTCTATGTAATAAACAAAATGAGAAATAATAGAACTGAAAGGGGCTTAAAAATGAAAAATTTGTTCATTACTGTAAATACAGCAACCAAGTTAAAGATTTCATCCCAACAGTGCATGGACTTATATTGGAGCTATATATAAGGAAGTGATAAAGTTAAAAGTTTTAATACATTTTCATACCACTTTAATATTAGATTATATTCAATTGGATATTAGATTCGATTATACAGTGTATTGTAGACATTCTGGACCACAATTCCACATCAGATGATAAATAGAGACTGGGGGCTATGTCGGTCTGGTAAGGTTATTTTACCCAAAAAAGGCCTTGATTTGCGATTCTTGATTTGGGCCTATAGTAAGTGCGAGTATGGAACATTGGTAAAATGGCTGTTGACATTGCATCACTGTCACCTTCATAATGTCATTCCCTCAATGCGACCCATGAATTGCTTACAGGAGGGCTAACTCTGGGGTTTGAACCCACAATCTTATGGCTGGGAGTCCAACACCTAGACCACTAGACTATCCTTCCCCCTGCATTGCTTTGTGTTAACGCTGTTTTATTCTTTTGACTTTCAAAAACCCTGTTTCCTACAGATCAGAGGGTCCCTCTGAAACACAGGAGGGGAAGCTCATCAGTATGCAATTACAGCTGGTGCTCTTTGACACTCCTTGATAAAGGGTATATGTACTATACAGTACACATGGTTGTGAACACCCTGGTGTTTGTATTGCTCTGAAATGCATTAGTTATTGTGCACAGGCAATATTTAGTAAAAACATAACAACATATTTAGTAAAAACATAACAACAACACACGTGGCTTTTTGCTTTTGTAAAGCTGAACTTAACAAAAGTCTGGCTTCAGGGCCCCACCTTAGAAAGCAGAACAAAGTGTTGACCTCCACAGTGTGTGACCACAGGGATGGTTCTCAGTGGACCCCAAATGGATTTGGATTGGGGGTTTGTTTGTTTTTATGTTTGTTTTTCCGGACCACTGCTTCCACCTGTCAGTACACTGGAGGATTTGGAAAGGATATTTGTGTCAGGATGACCCAAATTACTTGATAGGATAGAATAGAATAGAATAGATTTGCACAATAGGCTTTCAGCTTAGCTGTTTTAGCTGAGAAGTTAATATGGGTAAAACCAGAGGTTTTAACATGTTCTAGTGTTTCATCTAAGGTGCGCTGTGCATGGATTCTGATGCTCCAGTAAACAAGTAAACAAGCCTCGGGCAGGGGGGGAGTTGTTATGCAATTTTCCCCCATTTGTTTTGTATGTATGAACAACAGTTGTGTGTGCTTTGTGGGCAAGGGTTTGAAAAATAGTAATTTGTATGATGTAAGGACGGAGTGAGCGATATGTGGAGAAAGAAATGAGATGGCAACAGAACTAAATGTGGAGTGTTGACACGGATGGCTTACTGTCCTCCAGCCTTAATTAAAGGCACATCCAATTAAGAATCTTCCCCTAATCCAATTAAGCCTACTCAATCATCTCCCCCAACACCCCGACCACCTTCCCTGCTCCTGCTGTGGCATTTATCCACACTTATTCTTCCTGTCTCCACTGCCCGCCTGTCGGTATGGAATGGTATTATGTAATAGTTTGATACTGTACTAAGTAAGATAGTTGATGACTGCTAATGTCACACTTCTAACAGAATGTGTTCACTTATGATGACAAATGTACAGTACTTATTGTCAGTCGCTTTTGATAAAAGTGTCAATGGAGGGACAATCCATCAGTAGATAGGTATGGTTTGGCTTGATGTGGTGGGTGGGTGTGCGTGTGCATAGCTGGGGGTGGAAATGTATGCTTATAATGTTGAGCACCACCCACTCCCAATGGTTCTTATGACAATTGTGGAAGTTGTGCAAAGGCTCCTGTCATGGCACAGATAAACAACAGCTTCAGACGCGCTGATGTGTGTATCCCTTAAGGTTAGATGAAGACTGCAAGTCCGTCCCTTAAACCTTTGTGAAACCCTGTAGGTTCCTCACCTAAGTATTAAGACCTCTCGCAGACCGAGCCGAATCAGTGCTGATCGCCATCTACTGTAGTCAAGTTGTAGAGCGCTCCGTTAAGAATCAAATTAGTTTAATTTAAGACATATTTACATTTTGGATTAAAACTATGACATTCTACAATTCTACGACAAAAAACGGAAGTATCTTGAGAATATACAGTGACCAGCGGGAGGGGGGTGACTTCTCACAGACCGGAAGGGACGTACAGAGTTCGGGTAAGGATCCAGGGAGGTACACACCAGGCGATGGTGGACTCAGGCTGCATGCAGTCTATGATCGATCATGCATCAATCGATCGATCGAACACAGGGTTTAAATACAAGGGGAAACAGGTGAAAACTATAATTAAATCAACATACAAAGCAACAAGGGAGACAGAAAACCAGGACCGGAAAAAACATGGAACACAAGTAAAACATGGACTGGAAGACTCATGCAGGTGGTAAAGAACAAGGTGTGGAACTGCAAGGAGCAGGTCCCAAGATGTTACAGTCTATCTATGGTGATGTGCACGAATACTCCATTGCTAGAAATAAAATACAAGGGCAAAGCGCATAGATTCAAGGCTGCGCTTAGTTCCCGCCTGATGCACCCCTTAATTATGGTTTCCGATTGGACTGGGTTTATTGTGGGGTGAGTCGTAACATCTAGATAGGGAAGGAAGTAATGCAATTACTACTTCCAAAGAGCCGTTGGGAAATTATTTTTCATGTGCTTCATTTTAACCCAATGGAGGGCCACATGAGGAGTGAGAAAACATTCAAGCGAATAATAGCCCGATTCTACTGGGCGGGAATCTAGGCAGACAAACCCCGTTGGTGTGGTTCTTGCCCGGATTGCAAGCTGGTTAACCATCCGGAAATCCCGGGGGCGCCATTTTTTGTTAATCTCCCGAGCCGGGATTCCGAAAGAAATCCTGACTGACAAGGACACTCAGTAGTGTCCCTGTCAGGCACACTACGCAAACTGTACGTTTGTTGGGAATTTCGTTGGTGAGGACCAGCGTTTACTACCCCCAAACTGATGGGTTATTAGAACTTCTAAACCGAACCCTGAAATCCTGTAAGAACCCTTGCTGGTGCACCCACTGGCCTGAATCACTTCAAGGCTGACTGGCCTGATTTGCAGGAAAAATCTGAGGCTCATCGAGCTCTGGGAGGGTATTGATGAGCCTGTGTGACCCTCCAATTATGAATACACGTACCCAACTCTCCGCTGCCGTAGCCTGGCCTGAAGAAGAGGCGGATCTTCCTGCTTTCATTGACTCGGGGTCGATTGGGTGTTTCATGGACACTAAGACAGTTAAGAGATGAAATATTCCTTGCCTTGAATTTAACTGTAACTGCTTTAGATGGGACACCAATTGGGCCTGGTTCTATTAAAAGTACAAATGTTCCTATTCATTTAAGACTCTGTAATCATCTAGAGACTATTCAGTTTCATTTAGTTGACTCCCCAGAGGTGTCAGTAATTTTGGGTCATCCTTGGTTAAGGTCACACAACCCTTATATGGACGGGATACTAGGAACTATTTTAGAGTGGAGTTCAAATTGTTCTTTTAAGTGTCTTCCGCCTGTTACTATTGCAAATTTTCAGTCTGTTAAATCAAGCCCAGGATTACACATCCCCATTGTCCCTCACATGTGCCTCCTGATTATGCAGATCTCCACACTGTATTTAGCAAGGTCAGGGCAGGTACACTTCCTCTTTATGATTGTGCAGGCTCCACTCCCAGGCTCCACACTCCCTTGTGGTAGGCTCTGCTCTCTCAGGTCCAGAGAAGGCCGCTATGGATCAGTACATCAAGAAAGTCCTAGCCTGCCAGTGCACTGCCCGGTTGGTTGTGCGGTCACTGTCAACCTCGGCGTCTGAACCCACACCAGACTCGTTCCTGTCCAAGTTCTGTAGCATTTCCAAAGCCTCCTGGGCATTC
The DNA here is from genome assembly GCA_025447815.1 of Percopsis transmontana. NCBI lineage: Eukaryota > Metazoa > Chordata > Actinopteri > Percopsiformes > Percopsidae > Percopsis > Percopsis transmontana. The sequence goes on along the minus strand of JAOEHI010051480.1, from coordinate 24,929 downwards.
GTCTTGCTTCATCTGCTTGCCATCATGTAGTTTGCGCAACGCTGTACTACTCAAAGAACAAATTATCTGCGGTCAGGTGAGCTGCTTATAAAATACATATAGCCCATTGAAATACTAGAACCGCCTATAGTTATTCTTCATAATTATTACACACTTGTATTGAAAATACGTTGAGGGTTATTATCAATGTAAAATTTGTTTCGATTGTGCGCTTCATTGCTTCCGCTAATGTGGCCAATTTAGCAGGAATGCGCTGATCGCTACCCTGGAGAAGACTGAGAATATTTAGCACCTGTGGGTACCAACGTTTAACTACGCTAATCTTGGTGATAGAACGGGGTTCTTTGAGGTGTAAAAACACTGATAAAAAAATGTAGGTTTAGAACCATACCATTGAAATTCTAGCAAACGGACAAATGTGCTTTATGGCAATTTAAAAAAAGTGACGGACAGAAATGAGGCATATACATTGATTTAATAATTAACAAATGAAAAACAAAACATTGAATGACATGGCAAATCGTGCTTCTACAGTTGAGAATCGCTACCCATTGACATTTATGTCATCTGCTTTTGAACTGCTTAAAGGGGCCACAGTATTCACTAAGCTGGATCTAAGGAATGCGTACAACCTGATTCGCATGGAGGGTGAAGACTGCTTTTAACACTACTAGTGGACACTATGAGTACTTAGTGATGGCCTCACTAATGCTCCAGCAGTCTGTCCTGTAAGTTTGTGCCCCTTTGTGCAGTAGTATTATTTGTCTTTCCTTTTTTTCTAGGAGCCTAAAATTTTTAAATTGATGTCACGTGTCATTATTTAAGATGTGTTTTTTGGTTTAGCTTTATGTTCCATGCTGTGCACTTCTGATCACTTTGTTAAAACCATGTTATCTTTAGTATACTTACCTTTTTGAACTGTGAAAGCTGTGTCCTGCATTTGGGTCCGGTTCCATGCCAGTTGTACCAAAGCTATGATGCGGAAGTTCGTACACGATGATAGCCGCAAATGTCCTTTCGCTAAGCCCCGCCCCTCGAACACAGACGAGCCAAGACGAGACACTTCAGTACCAGCTGCACTCAAACATTTGAGCTTACAACTCCATAGACGGGCATCAGTAATCGTGTTTTTCTCTGGTTTTATACAGATGAAAGTTGAAAAAAATGGTCAAACAATGTGAATGGTAGATGCAACACTAATACAATGTATCCTGAGAAGCTAGGCAATGAGGTATATTTATTCCGTTTCCCAAAACAGAGAAAAATGTCTCCTGTGGATTAAGCTGTGAGGCAGACCACAAAGTAATCACAATGTAAAAAAGATAAACAAAGATGTTTACATTTGTTCTGTTACGTTACATGGCACTGGATGGCCAACTTTAGTCGTCATGTCATCTATTTAGTCTTATTATATTGTTCTGCTTATTATTATTTTTTTTATGTAGGACATCAGTGTTGGCTGTAGCAAAAATCCCACCCAACTGAAAGTCATTAACTGTAGTCACAAAGAAAGCAAAGGCTGGCAAGGAAAGTCTGAGACATACAACCTTAAATTAAGTGCAGGTAACCTTGTTATCTGCCATTGTGATGACAGTTGAGGCTTCTCCCTCTTGCATTGTGATTTGTAAACTCTCGCCTCCAATGTAAGCTTGTCACCCACCAAATCCAGCTTTAAATTTTGTACATATCCCTCCACAGCATAATGAAGTCCTTTTTGACGGCTTCCAGACAAAATCAGGTACTTCTCTATCCAAATGTTGTGTAGAGTCTATTGGGATATAATTTTGAAAATGACAGCTGCCATTGTTACTCAAGTCAACTCCAATTGTTTGTCCAAGTTAGCAACAGTAACTAGGGGGGCGGGGCTTAGCGATTGGTCAATTGGGATAAGTGGTTAAAATTTATATTCTTGTCGTCCATATCCCTTTTTTCGGGGTGTAAAAGATACAGTTTATGAATCATGGACAATTTTCATTACAGCCCTCTCTCCCTTTTGCTTTACAACCCTGCATACAAGCACTAACAAGCCCTAAGTGTGATTTACTAAAACATCACACGTGAAGCCCCCTGGGAACGATTTACAGCAACCCTCTGTTCTCCATTCACCCATTTTAGGCAAGGCTAGGCAAGGCACTTTTATTTAGCACATTTATATAGCACATTTTATACACGAGGCAGACTCAATTTGCTTTACATAAAAACATGTTATACAATAAAACAGGTAAGAGAATAAGCATTTAAATTAAAGAATAAAATAATAAAATCTAAATGTTTTACAGCATAGCAAAAATGCAAGGGCAAGGTTTGCAGTTTAGCAGAATGCAATGGTGAACATAAATGTTTTTAATCTGGATTTAAAAGTAAGCAGTGTTAGATAAAGTCTCAAATCTTTTGGAAGTATATTCCAGCTATTTGCTGCATAGTATCTAAATGCTGCCACTCCATGTTTTTATTTTTTTTAACTCTGGGGACAGTTAACAGACCGGTCCCAGAGGGTCTAGAGGGTTCATATTGTATATTGAGGGTTCATATTGTAAAAGCATTTCAGTTATGTATTTTGGCCCTAAACCATTTAGTGATTTACAGGTGAGCAGCAGTATCAATTCTCTGACAATGCAGGGATTTCAGAATAGGTGTAATGTGCTCAAATTTGTTTGTCTTTGTTAGGACTCTAGCAGCAGCATTCTTAACAAGCTGTAGTTACGGAAGAGCTTTTTTAGCGAGACCTGAAAAGAGACCATTACAATAGTCTAACCTATTTCTAATAAAGGCATGAACAAGTTTTGTTTGTACATGGCTTGGTTTTTGATTTTCAAAGATAGGGAGTCAAGGTGTAAGCTACTTTTAGCATTTCTTCCTTGGTACCAAAGATAATAATCTCAGTTTTGTTTTAGTTAGCTGAAGGAAATTCTGGCACCTCCAGTCATTGACTTGTTCAATGCACTAGCACAGCAAATCTATAGGACGATAGTCATCTGGTGATAGAGATATATATTATAATGTTCCCTTTTGTACAAATAAAACAATCATTTTACAGAAATAATTATTCTATGTCTTTACCACCTGCATGAGTATTTCGGATGAACAGGGACTAGGATTTTCCTCTGTTGTAACACATGCTAATGGTGTGCCTTTCGGGAACGTACTGGTGTCCAATAAGAACTACTATGTTCAGTAGAGTGTGGGAGTTTAACTATATTTTCAAAATATACAGGCGGAGCTTGCAAAATCAGAATGGTATAAAGTATGTTGTGATGTTATGATGCATGATACCTGTTGTAAAACCTGTTCTTATAATTTTATAACTTCAACATGTCTTTGGTAAATAAATAAACGAATAAACACAACTCTGCAGTGAGTGTCCACTTCGAGTGGACGTTACGTACGCTCTAAGTGGAATAGCAACATTCATTATTCTTATGTATCCAATAAATACAGAACACAACACACTTTATCATTAGAATGCAATAAAAGGCCCCAGTAGAATATTTGCATAAAGTGGCATCAGGCTACACAGTTAATAAGCTTACGCTCAACTATAGCCCAGAAACAGCTTGAATCTTGAACTCCATCCATCCCCCCTGTCGCAACTACATGCCAGCAGGGAGGTGTGACGGCCGGCACCAGTAACAGCTGATCAGCACTATTACACTGTTGAGCATCTATTCATGGCATTAGCATTCTCTTAAACGCACCAAGCGGTGTCCCACTTTGATCAAATGCGTTCACTCCGCTGGGATTGATGCATTTGATGCATTGGAGTTCATGTAGAATGGAGATGCTTTCTGGCGGCCTGCTGCCTGCTGCTAGTAGTATATAGTATATTTGCTGAGTGTAATGTAGCTGTTTCTGCAGAGTGCAGGAATCTGTCTAAGGCTGAGAGCTTGTGTGCTGCATGCGCACACACACACTAACCGAATGCCCGGCCTGTGCTCAGGTTACGCTGAATGTGGCACATTCACAGCCTATCCCGCCTGTGTCTGCATGAGTGTGCGCACGTATACACCATGCCTACGTGAAGAGCTGTCACTGCGCACGTGTCGCTGGGAGTGAAAGCGCAGATGGCTGCTCACATTTCCACACAGTCGCTATGTAAACGCATTTGTTCTGCTCACTGCTGCCTGGCTGGCCTCACGTGCACAGTGCAGGACAGGGGGGCCAAGGAAGATGAAAGGGGGGTTGAAAGCAGAAAGAAAAAGCACAAGGGAGAGGTTTTTGTAAACGCACCTACTAATACTCACACTCTGTTTCACACACACTGCCGGGCCAGCACGCACAACACACACTTTGTTTGCATGCAACGTAATTTTCACCCATAGTCTAAAACAGAATACCCTGTACTGTATACATGCTCCTAAAGGGGCAGGATAGTCTAATGGTCTAGGTGGTCCCAGTCTAAAGGTCGTGGGTTCAAGCCCCAGAGGTGGCCTACCTGTAAGCATCCTTGAGCAAGATGCCTAACCCCTATCTGCTCCATGTAATAGAACAATGTAACAATTGTAAGTTGCTTTGGATAAAAGTGTCTGCTAAATGACCTAATTGTAGTTGTAATTGTAACTAAAGCCAGAATAATATCACCACATCCCTTACATGTCACTGGCTATGATAGAGCCAGTGTGTGCTAAGGTGACTTTAAGTCCAGATTTCTCCCCTTCTCCCCTGCTCACAAGACACTACAGCGTTACATATCAAGATCTAGAAATCTCTTCATGGTTAACTTTTAGATGGCTGCATATTTCTGTACACATATTTTAGCTGTGAATGGATATGTGAATGTAGAAAATCAGGGTCAAGGTAAGAATTTCAGTTTTATGACAGATAGCCGCTTAAAGAACTAATGTTGTTAGTTGATAGCTTAACAGTATTGTTATTCACAATACGATGAACTATGAACCAAAGTTTATATGGTATAGAATTGTGTGTGTGTGTGTTTGGTGTTTATCTGCTGACCACTGGAGGTGAGAGCATTGGTGAGATTCCTCTCATCTGAGAAATTTCATGTTGATTGAAGGCAAGACTTATTCTGCTCAGATATTATGCATATAAACAATGCTGATGACATCTCAGTATTATTTCAAGTTGTCGCCCCATTGGCACGTGGCAATCTACATGCAGTACACACTGGAAATTTCTTACTGTCCTTGCTCTCAACCCCCGCACGACACACAATCTGATGTATTTCTGAGATAATGAAGCAGATGAGAAGTCTTTCAAGTGTGATCACTAAGACACATTATACATTATGATATTGTTTTTTTTAAATTATTATTGTGTAGTAGCTATTTGCTAGCTACAGGCTAGTTATTATTATAAAATGCATAACAGCCCTTCGGTTCACAAGCACCAGCTGTCTAGTTTTTACATGCTCTTATCTTCAGCTGTCTCAAGTCTATTTGCATTAAGCCGTGACACAAAGTTAATTCCACTGGCTAATCTGGTGTAAAACCTATTTGAGTTATCTTTTTGTCCCTGAAACATAATGTTATACTTCAATAATTGTGGTCCCATTGCAATACGCTTCTGTTAAATGACTATTCATACAAAAGATTTGGATATCTCTGCTGTCAAGTGTTAAACTGGGGTTAGTTTGCAGTCTATGGTTACGGACGGACACTGTCCGTGGTCCTGAAATCGAACAGGCACGTTGAGTATTTAATATTAGGATTAAATATATATGCGTGTGTTAAGGATAAGCAAATATATTGGATTCTGTTTCTATTGAATTTTGATGTGCAATTGATTTTTTGATCATTTCCCATTGGGGACCTTGGCATAACCATGTTTTATGTATTGTTCGAGTCAATAAGGAAATTAATTATAATACATTTTCAACTCACATCCTAAAGGTTACCTTACACGATTACCTACATATCTATATTTGTAATTAAGATTGGGCTTAAAAGAGGAATGTTAAGTTTGGGTAGTCATGTGGACGAATGTCATATTTATTGTAAAATTCATTGAGTTTATTTTCATGTCACATTTGACCTACTCAACTTCACAGTACTTTCCAAGTGTAATATGTAGGCTATCAGAATGTTTCAGCTGCAGAGACAAGGCAACTTGTCCACTGATGAACTTATAGAAAAAACCTGTGTTTCAAATGTTTTTACAGTGTGTGTACTGTATTGCGCAGTATACCTAGTAGTCTACTGTCAACCCGTCCCTTAAAAAACAAACAAGGAAAGTAATAAAAGCTGCAGTAAGCTCTTATTTGAATAATCTTGGACGTGTCACCTCTTCTGCAATTACCCAGCAATGTCGACACACACACGCACGCACACACGCAAGCACACACACACACACATAGGTATTCCTTTTATGGTCGTTCCTGTTTCTTCAGTCTAAGCTCTAGCTGGACGAGCAGAGCAGCAGAGCGCAGCGAACCGCTGCCAGACGCGCACGCTTCTACCGAAGCGTTTACCGTCGTTTATTATTTATTACGCCGAAGTGATCAACGTAAACCGCTCTGGAAACGCTGCCACTCGGGGCACGGAAAATCTTTTTAAATAATTTGTTTTAGTTGTTTGTTTTATTTTTATTTTTTAAATCTCTCTGGCCGGTAAGTGGGATGGTCTGCTCGTGTTCGCGTGTCGTGTCACTTCAGCATGGGAACTGCGGTGTCCAAAAGGAAAAATCTGAGCAATGATGCGATATCTTCTGTGGCCGCAAAAGTTAGGTGAGTGGCTGAAGGTTTCTATGTATCTCTGTCACAGTGATACTATAGATACACAGAGACTTTCGATGCATCTATGTACTGTATATTTCTCTGTGAATTGTATCTAGACTAGAGTGTATTTCTCTGTTCCACACTGTTCCAGAAGGACGCTTTGGATAGCCTCTGCAGCGGGCTTAAAAGTAGGCTACTCAAGTGGATTTATCTGTCGTTGAATATCTAAGTTTAGAAACAGCCCAGTCGATATTATCCATAACCGGTTAAATTCATGAAAGTCTTTTTAAATGTAATTCTGTAATTCTTAAAATTGTCCTTGTTCTTTGAAACTACACATTCACCTAAAAATCTTACCTTCGCCTATAAATACAGTTTTGCATACTATTCAAGACTATTCATTTAATTTCTCTCAGCTTTTCATTTGTTTCATTTAGGTACATAAATTGGTAGGCTACAAAATATTGACCATGAGGACTGTGTAGTTAATTCAATTTACATAAATGGAGCCTATAGTAGCTGTGACTCAGCTGGACAAGGTGACTTGTGACTAATTCCAATGGCATTTGGTCATTAGACTGGCCATGTGACATGGCAGTAAAGGAATACTTCACCCAAAAATTATAACTAGTCACTAGTCAACTATTAAATACTCACCCCTCACAGTCACAACATTTTTTCATATAATGGCGTTGATAAGGGATCACATTTTTAGTTCAAAAAATTTCCCCCCTAACAACTCCATTATACTAAACAGATATTCGCCATGAAGTTACTGTATAAGTGTGGGGTGAGTATTTCACACACTAATAAGAATTTTTGGGTGAAGTATTCTTTTAAAGGTCCCATGAGGTGTCATGGTGTTCCTAGTCTGGGGGTTGAGTGTGGCTGGAGATAAAGAGAGCCCCAAAGGTGGTCTCAGAGCCATGCGGAACTATAACATACGGAACGTCCATATCGCGTGTACTCGCAAAGGCACATTTGGAAACCTACACTCCCTCACATGAACTAGAAAGCATACACATACAAGTGGTGACCTTTTACACCGACTCTCACAGTTAGAAATATGTTCACTAATAATGCATCCTTTCTCCCTCTCTCTCCCTCTTCCTCCCTCTCTCCTCTAGTTTGTTTTTTCTCATCCCTTTCATGCCCTCACAGTTAACCATACATAAATCACATTATTCAGACCTTATTTGGACTACAGCCACAGTACACTTATTGCTGTATCAGGCTGGAAGTGTATAAGGCTGATACAGTTGGATAAAAGTAGCTATAAAATATTGAGGCTCTGTATTATGAAGTAGCCTACCCAGGAGTAGTGAGTTGTGTCTTTTTATTTTTCACTCAATTGTTCTCTTTCTGTTGTAATAACCCAGTCAGCATCCATGTGTGTAGTTTACTTGGTGCCGACAACAATAAAGTGCGTGTGTTCGGAAAACCTCCCAAGCCTAGTTCTGATTTTTTGAAGGTGGTCCAATCACCTACTAATGATTTAATTGCCTGGCTGACAAACAGTTCCCAGACTGATATTTAGTTTTATATACAGTATATATAATAGTTTTCCATTTTATTTTATTGCGGTTTTAGAAGGCTTAATTTATTGCTCTTTTAACTGCATTATAATCCCAACGTTAAGTGTGGTTAAATGACTACAGATGATAGAACATGTAATAATGTTGGGATTAAAAATACAGAACTATTCCTAAATCCTTTTAACTTGTCACTGTGAGACCCTCCCCACAGTGATAATTACTGTACCGTTTGAGGCTCATCACATTGTCACATATAAATAGCCACAGGCTCACATTCTAATTGTACAGGATACAGCTGCAGGCAAATCCAAACATAATCATGAAACCAACATTCTGTGGAGGCCCTGCAGGTCGTCTGGCATCACCAGTATTAAAAGTGAAGAATTGTGGGTTTCCTTAACTGTTCACTTTTCTAACTTCGTCCTCCACTCGAGTTCTTAGTAAGAAGACAGTGAGTCACAAGGCTTGAAGCTGAGCTGGTGACATCAACTGGTGATATCTGCGTTAAGGTCATTTCTGCCCTGGAGGTAAACAGCACCTACTTATTCTGACCTATGCCCTGTCAAACTACACAAGCGTACGAGGTGGAAGAATTTTTAGAAGATAAGGCACATCTTGTGTTCTTGTGTGTTCTCAATTTGCTGTTATTTATCTTGCTAATATCTGTTTTGGCTGCATTGTGGCATCTTGTTGGCAGATTGAAAATGAATGGAAGCATCTCAGCAAGTAGTAATGGGATAGAGGCATGTGCCTGCTAGAAAGAATTAGAATAAAAAAATGGACTGATGTGAAATAGATATTCTTGCATGCTTTGTTCATTGTAATGCTAATGTGTGTCTAATCTCAGATATGAATCAGCAGAGTAAGAAGATCAAGACAAGTAAAAAAGGAATGAGAGTTTGATTAAATTCAGGTTTTACTCGCAGGGTCCGTCCTTTACTATGCTATAAAGCCTAATTTGAAGTTTAATGTTGTCAGGAATTAAAAGTCTTCAGGGGAAACCTCCCTACTTGTCGACCTGTGTCTAAAGCATTTTGTGTTTCGCCAACTGTTTCTCATTTGGTTTATGACAAGCCTTTGTAGAGCATAATAACAAAACAGACTGGTGCCTTGATGAGTAAAGAATATTCCTCATCAAGAGTTACTCAGTTTACACTTTACTTTAGATTTGATTTTCAAAGTTTCACGTTGTTGTCGACAGGACAGCAGTACAACAGCTTTGATTCTAATAGAAATGTTTTCCCATGAGACATTGTGGCCAGAAGCACTTCTGTCCTCATCGCAACAGAGATTAGCTCCAGCCACACTTCTGCACGGGATATTAGCCATAAAACATCTGGACCTCCTCTCAAAAACACCCCTAGAAATGACTAGCTCAAATTGCCAACTGCTGTTTGTGTAGAGGGGACAAATGTTGTCCACTTGTATGTTTGGATGACATATCTTCCATTGTGGTTGATGTTTTTTTTTTTTTTCCCCAAGCATATATTTATTAACTTATGTACAGCCGCTTGGGAGATCTGTGTAATTGCCTGACTCATGGCCTTTGTTGTCAGCACGACACAGCAGAGCAACACAACACAAGTGTGGCTTAATGAAGTCATCAGCCTCTCCAGCCTGTACGCTGGCTGCATTCAGAACAATTGTGACACAGAAAGATAGCAGCTGAACACAATGGCCAGAGTGGAGCTGAACCGGGCTATGACGTTGGTGTTGCTATGTCTTTCTTTCCCTCTCCTCTCCTTGTCCACATAGTGAAAACACTTCCCCCATTGGAAGGGTACATTAAGCTCAAAACCCCATGGTAAAGAACCCTCCTAACAGTAATGTAAACATAACTCTGTTTCAAATGATTGAATTAAGCTCTGTGTCAATCTTCATTAGACTTATTTAGTATAGTATTTCCTAGATGATTGGATACCTAGCTAGCCAGCTAGATAGATAGATAGATAGATAGATAGATAGATAGATAGATAGATAGATAGATAGATAGATGTCTATGAAGATTGGTTTGGAGGATGAGAAAAACAGAAAGATAGATGGGAAGAGAGCAGAGGGGTGTACTGTTGAAAGATGGTGGGTAGATGTGTGATGTTTCTCTAAAACGAGGTCAGCCGGGAGTAGCCAATAAGCTTCAGCCGAGCCCCTGAAGCTTATTGGCTAAGGAAACAAATGTGCCTCTCCTCCTTGAGTTTACTGTGACACAAAGAGACCAGTGGCAAGTAAACCCCTAAGGGAGGTCATGTACACACAAACAAACACACACATATGCACATACTTGATTAACTCATATCTTGTGTCATTATATGAGAGTGGACAGGCCCCGGGCATAGCTACAATACATGCAATTCATATTCACGCAATATAGGTCCTGCTTATAAATAGCACAGAGCTAGGCACACAATTCCACTCCAACCAAAGAAAAGATCATTTCAAGGAATATAAGACACACTTTCATGCTTCTCTTGTTATTATATTGTCTGTTCTTATTGATTTAAGTACCCCTCGCCGTGCTTACTGTATTGGTGTTACACACACATAATCGTAATTCATAATCAGTGGCAATTTAAAGTGCTTAACAAATAAGATAAAGCAAATAGGAAATATATAAACAAAAAATTAAGTTCAACTGAATACAACAGAGTAAAAGAGATCACTCAACCAAAGGCCTTTGAAAACAGGGTTAGACTAACATATACTCTTATTGACACAACACACTGTTTTCTCCATTTCTCCATTCATACCATTTATACCATACCTTTTCCAAAGTCAGAGACCATTCCAATAGCTTCAGTGTGCCTGACATGTTTTCTTATGTGTGTAGTGTAGCGTGGCAGGGTCATTTAGTACTGTGTTTATATTGTGTCTTACCAGAATGTTCTTGAACTAGTTTTATTTATTTAATTAAGTTATTTTGTGATTTTTGTGGGCCCCCAGGATGGGCAGTCCCCTGTGATGTGAATAGTGCACGCAACAGACTAGACCCCATAACGTTTAAAGACACATTAGAAACCCTATTTTAACGATCTAAGCACACGGCATTTAGGGCATGTCCAAATCCACTTTTGCTAGTTTAACAGCGATCTATTAGTCTCTTAATTATTCATGGGTGTGTTTTGGGCATTACATGCACTAAACCAATCAGAGTGTCATCTCTAATTCCTTTTAAGAGCCAGGTGCGCTTGCACCTTGGTGGATTGCTTTTATAATGGCGCATTTGCCAAGTAGTAAGAAAGAAGGCTTCGCTGCAGATTAAACTGATCTGCTTATGGGGGAAGTGAAAACGCGCAAGCAGACCATCTATGGCAACAACAAGATTTCCGCAGGATCAAATTTTCTGATGTACACAATAATAATCTTTCACATTGCAATCTTTTTTATTTGTAATATTCTGCGTGTTGCTGCACTGCTGCATGTCGCTGTGTGTGTAAGAAGAGTGTAAGCGCGTTGTGCACCCGCCTATGTAGGCACATATTAGCCTACTATCTAGACGATGCGCACCTAAAATAACAGTGAAATACTGCGCCATTGACTTCAGCCCAGGTTTTTGTTGGTCAGATAGCAATGTGCCAACAATTTGCCTCACCACTCCTCATCTTAAGACCAACACGCCCAGATTTGCTATTTAACCAACATGGGCGCTGGATGGGAAAAACTGCATTGGTCTGATACTAGCAAAGACACTTGCGTTGCTCTTGGCACTGCTCCGCTCTGCGCCAGGTGCTGCTTTTGCCTGGGCCACAGTGCTACTACAAGGTGCAGTTTGTGACGTTACAGTACATAACATTATCTAAGCTGCGATAGCCTACATATTGGTGTAATTTCTCTGTACAGTCAGTATGAAATATTTTTTTATTAGAGAGCTTACACAGGCAGGCAGAAACAACTAGATTATATGCTCTTCCTCTCCTTTCTTCTCCTTCAGAGTTTTCACTCACTTTTCATTGAATTACTGTCATAGCGTGAAGGCTCCACAAACAACACAGCAACCCCCCATAAGATACATCTATTATATACAGTATGCAGTCTTTACATGCACACATATACTGTGTGTGTTCGTGTGTGGGGGGTATGCACATCCAGTAGCAAGAATGTGGGGAGCAGGTAGGAGGGGAGTGATTATAATTGATATCTATTGTTGGGGTGGGTTTGTGGATATGTGGTGTGTGTAGCCTATATCTGTCTCTTTGTCCATTATGATCTAGTCTATGTGCACATTGCGATTGTGTGGGAGGTTCAGCAGGACAAATGTGTGTATTCAACCCTCTAGTACAACTGCTGCATTTACTGGTTTATTGCCAATTAAACAAGGAACAATAGAGAACTTGTAAGGAAAAAAGCTGTAGCTCTAATTTGGTTTGTCTTAAATGCTCCTTTCTTACTCTTACTCGTTTCTTTAGATATTTAGATATGATATAAAAAACACACTAAAAAAACACTACACGATTTAAAAAGATTCAGTTAACATTTAGTTATTCTTCATTTTCTTCTGACAATTATTTGTATTTGTCCACAGCAACTGATACACTAGGTCACAATATTGTTTTGTTCTGTTTAGCATTTCGACTGCTATTGGGCTATACATCTTCCTTAATATACAGGGGCAGGATAGTCTAGTGGTTTAGGTGTTAGACTCCCAGCCGGAAGCTTGTGGTTTCATACCCCAAAATTGGCCTACCTGTAAGCGTCCTTGAGCAAGATGCCTAACCACTATCTGCTCCATGTAATACCAGAATGTCACTTTGGATAAAAGTGACCTAATTGTAATTAACATAGGTGGTAGAGGAGACCACTTCATGCTGTTTTAAATGCAACACTGGTCACTGTGGTCATTAAATCCACAAGATGATGAAGATAATGCTATTAAAAATAGGATTTAGCACCATATGCTAATAAATAGTTATTTCATCTCAGCATTTTTGTCAGCTAAGACAGCAATACAGAAAGGAAGTATGAATTGTATATTTATAATAATAACAGAATTATTATTACATTATTGTAAATGAAATGATATAAGAAATGTAAATGAAAATGATATAAGAAATATTACATTATATTATGCTTTATACACTAGACAACCTCCCACAAACAGTGCTGCTTTTCTTCAACATGCCAAATCTTACGTTTTGTTTGTGAGTACATGCATGTGGTGTGTGTGTGTGTATGTGTGTTATGGCGGCCATTCTCCCCTGTGGGGTCTGACATTGCTGTCATTGCCGTAACCGTACTTTAGTTGGAGTGTTCTTGGCTAGATGGAGGTTCATGTGAAACGTTGGCAGTATATATAAGTGGTAGTACTTTGTATCTGAGAGTCAAGGGTTAAATTCTGAACCTTTCTTCTTTCTCTGCAGAGCAGCAAGAGCATTTGGGGACTATCTGACCCAAACTCAGCCAGAGAATCACAACGGATCAGGTATTGTGACCCAGCACAGTCACTGTAAATAACTGTAAATATTTTATTTAATTACAGTATTTATAATATTCTTTATTATTATTTCTAATGTAGTTTGCGTATCTTTTATACAAAATTAGCATGCATGTTTATGTTTAAACTGTATATTGTATATAATGTTAAAATAATATAATATATTAATAAAATAATATATTAAAATAATTGAATTGCTTTTAACCCTCACAATCAACTTCTTTTTGGGGGTCAAAGGTACGGTGTACATTTTAGGAAATCCTCAGACCTCAGCGTCAGGTCTCAGGTATAAGACAACACGGCATCGTCTCATGAAAAGTATAAGGTTTAGTATAATAGGACATTCGAAAAAACGGCCTCAGACAAAAAGCCATCAGGTGAAAGGCATCACACCAAACGGCCTCAGACAAAACGGTCTCGAAGAAAATAAACATAGGTCAGGTCTCATACAAAAATGGCCTCAGACAAAATGACAATAAAGTATAACCCATTATACAGTTTGACATCAGGTGCGATGCTGAGGTCTGAGGATGTCCTAAAATGAATACCGTACACCGGTTAAAAGATTTAAGAATCCCAACCATTCCATTTTGCCAACAATTCCCAGTTCAGTTACAAAACGCATTCTATAGAGTGGTTGTAGCTTATAACTTACTAGTGTTCACTGTTTTACCATTCTACTCACCAGTCACTGGTCTGACATTTGGCTGTTTCCTCTGGGAGATGGCAGCGGGAAGCGTTCTCTCGTACTGTGCGCCCACACGTGAACTGAGCGTGTGTGTGTCTATTAATAAAGCCTTAGTATGTGTGCCAACCCCGGTCTCCAGTCACCCATCCTTGACCCTGCTAGAAGTGGTTCTGCTGCAAATATATACACTATATACAGTATATACTGTATATATACACAAACATGTTTGACTGGTTAACAAGGTAGTTAGCCATTGTTTGGTAAATATATTAGTTAAATAGTGCACATTGCTGGTAGAATTTGGAGGCCTTTATCCATTATGTCCAATAAATAGAAGGTGATCATTGCTTGCTGTATTTATGTTTTCACAGTACACAGCAGTATATAAAATGGAAAGGCTAATATAGCACAACAAGCTGATACACAGCCTTACATCCGGCTCACATCCATCCATCACGATGCTGACATTCCATCCACGCCTCCTAATCTAAAACTTTCCTCTCTCCTCTTCTCCCCGTTCTCACCTCTCCACCAGCCATCTCTGCTACTCAACCCCCTGCCAACCCTCCCTTGCTTTGTGGTCTCTCAACGGGATTTCCTGACTCTCTCTCTGCCGCTCTGCTATTCACTCTTTTGTCGTCTGTTCCTTCAAATGTACCTACTTGAAAATGAATTCCCTCTTGTTCCACTTTTGCGCTCTCTCTCTCTCTCTCTCTCTCTCTCTCTCAGATCATCTATTGTCTGACAGCTTCATTGGCCAGGACGTTGACTCTCCAGACGTGAGCCGCTTGCACAGAAACCTGTCTCCACAGAGCCGTTGTTTGCCCGTAGCCAAGCCCCAGCCCCAGGCCAGCGGCCCCAAGGCCAGCGCGCCTCAGGAACCGCCCCCGCCAGGCCCCTCCAAGCGCAGGCTCTCAGCGGAGCGAAGCCTCTCTTCAGAGGAGCCACCTGGCGCGAGAAGGCCTGAGGGGAGTGGAACTGTGAAGCCGGCCAAAGTGTACACCATCACCAGGGAGGGGGGGATGACCTTGGGGGGACGCGCCAGCGAGGAGAGCCTGGAGCTGGAGGCGCTGAAGGGTCCCAGGGAGCAGCCTCCACCGGCCGTGGCTTCCGGCAGCCAGCCGCCCGCCATCGCCGCCCACAGCCATCACCGTGGCAGCCATCATCATGGCAACCCCCACCACGCCCACGAGCATCACGGCCGCGCGGCCCAGCCGCAGCAGCCGCTGCAGAGCTCGGGGAGCGCGCACAACATCCGCGACTGGGGGGTGAGGAGAGGGGGCTCGCGGGACGACTGCCCCCCGGACTGTGTGGCCTGCATCCGGGCTCCCTGCCAGAGCCAGCGCTCCCTGGAGCTGGACACCTCGCCACGGGACGGGGGCCGGCACCGCAAGAAGCTGGAGCGCATGTACAGCGAAGACAGGACATGTACTGACGACAGGGGTAAATATGGAGGGTTTAACCAACAAATATGATATTTGATAGATATATTTATATAGAATAAATATAGAATTTTATGTCTGTTTATGTCTAATACAATAATGATTCAGCGTACTGCCCATTAACAAAAGCCTTTCCATTTCCAGTCCTGTAATTGTGTATAGGTGCACTCTAAAACAGCAGTGGTCGGTCCACCAGATAAGACAGCCTGAACTGAATACATGAATAATAAAAATTGAATAATTTATAAATGCCCCCCCTTGCCCATGTGCTGCACATACTCCGTTTGGTTTCAAATTGATGAATTACCGCTTACTAACTGTAGGTGTCGCCAACATGACCTAAACTGGAAAGTGCCATATTGTGGTTTTAAAGGATGGATGGGTTATTGAATGATTAACACATAAGCAGATGGATGACACGGCGTTCTTTGTTTTATCACGTCTGCAGATGACAACCCTAACAGCTGGTTCCCCAAAGAGAACATGTTCAGCTTTCAGACCGCCACCACCACCATGCAGGCGTGAGTACGGCCCAGAGCCGCGGCCACACCCCCCGTTAACACCGCCAGCTCATCCACACACACACTGATGTGAACAGACCGTGTTTAGGACCTAGGGAATGTGTCTTTTCCCCCTACACACTTTATTACTGTCTGCACGCACATACACACACACACACACACAAAGCCCCCTCACAGTCTTTGGACTGGCTAATTATCACCTCTCACTACAGCTAATAATTATGACCCTGACACGCACACGCACACGCACACACACACAGAAAGGTCTCCCACGGTGAGTCTTTTTGTGCCATCATCTCCTCCCACGCTCCACTTCTCTCTCATCTTATTTGCTCTTTATTTCTTCATCTGGGTGTCTCTACATCTCATCCGTCATCTTGTTTGGTCCTCCATATTTACTCTGTCACTCCACACACTGGCTCCCATTAGCACTTTTTTTTGTAGTTTAATATTTTACACGCTGAGGGTTTGTTAATCTCTGCCAGAAAAATGTCCTCCTCGCAAAATATTTTCAGTCGATTTCTGTAGTTTTGGGAGGGTGCTAATCTCTCTCTCTCTTTCTCTCCTTTCATGGCTTCTCATCAACTGAAACTGTAGAATATCGTGAGTAAAACTAACTCTTGCCACAACCCCTCGACTTCCTTGTCTCTCTCTCTTTCTGTTGGTTAACATGCCTGGAACCTGTTTTCTCGTGTGTGAAACCTTGTGCTACTGTGCCCTGTGGCATCCACCTTTAACCTACACATCTGCTGGCCTGAGTGTTTGAAGTTATACATTATGCATGAATTATAGATTAGCAGCAGACCATCGCTGCATATGGAAAATGGAAACCGAATAAGAATCAGCGGTAATGAACCTGTCGGCTGGACTGCATTCAGTGATTTTGTGTTCAATATTGTCAGTATAGGACAATGAATAGAATATATAGCATTATTGTATGTACAGTCCATTCCATTTAGAAAACATTGCACATATATATTAATTTGGGTCATCAACTGTGAACAGCTTTGGTCATTTTCACATTTTTGCTTAACTAGAAAGGTTGGTGTTTGTGTTTATTTACAGTACACAGTATCAGTTTATGTAGCCTTTACAAAATCATTGTATAAACCAAAAAACGCTTCTTGTCATAGTATCAAAAAACGACAACAAACACACATACAAACATGAATAAAAATTACTCAGTGAAATATGTGTAACTGACAGCAGCAATACAATATACAATACAATTATGAAGACTTGACCCCGAACCTCAAATTACCACTGTCTGAGTAGGAGCTCATCAACTGTCTAGCTATCTGTCAGTCATTAACCCCAGAAATAATGACACAGCTTCCTTTCTGACACCCACTCTCACAGGGGATCCTTATTTCCCCTGACACCCTGTCACAGCCACAACTATTCCCTGTGGCGCATGTATGCCCACGCTTAGATGTTCAGAAAAGATAGACTGACAGGCGACAGGCATATACTGTAGAAGGGCAGAAATAATTCATTTGTAATTCATTATATTCTGATATAATTTAGAAAACAATGCTTTATTTTCTAACCAGTGCACCAGTTGAAATGGTACAGTATGTCCACTCAAAATCCCATTATATCCCATAATTATTCCATTAAAAAAGCCTTCTTATTGCTGGTAAATAAAAGGAGGTGTGGCTATTTAGCTGGGTTTTTAGGTCACTATCCAATGGGAATTCATTTTCTCCCACTAATTACTGGACTCCCTCTGTATACGGGTGGTCATTTGTCTCTTTACAGTACTGTGACACTGCACACCTGTTTATCTTAGCAGTACTGTCAGCTTGGTTACTATGGTAACACTGGTATATGATGTCACACATTTGGCATTTCAATCTGAGCCCACTTTAAATCAAAGTACTCCCAGTCAGAGATGAGAGATGACTACTTTTTCTTCCACAGTCAGTAGTTCAACCGGAAAAAGTACTTTGTGTGATGTCTTCAGCCCAGTCCAGTCTCATGAGATCGACGTCAAATGGTGACACTAACTAAACTGTACTTTCGTCAAATGGTGACGATTAGTTGAATTATATTGTAGAATATATTTTTGTGATAATGGGGATGAAATATTGTGGTTTCTGATGTACAGAAATATTAATCTAAATTCTGACATATGATGAAGGTCAATTATAGATTGCTGTATTTATAAGAATTCCTTTTATGATTTGTTTTATTGTTTTACTTATTTCAAACAAAAAAAATATTATACTTAAGTGGATTAAAATGTACAAAGCACTGTGTGAAATTTTACAATTTTGATATGATTATAATAACTATTATAATTATAATTATAATTAATATTACTATTATTATCACTATTGATATATTTAACTACACATTCCAAGGAGTTAAGAGCCCTGGTGATGTCTCCAAAAAAATTACAAAATTATTAAATTTCAATGGATTCAAACGTGCAAAGAAAAGAAAAGTGTGTTGTTGTAATTATGTGCTTATTATCGTTTTTGATATATATTAGATACAGTATATAGAATATTATATACATCACTAATATTTACCTACAGAGTCAGTAAGAGCCCTGGTGATATTAAAATGTTAAAACAAATGCACTTGTTTTTAAACAGTTAGTATATCTTGACCCCACAAAAGTCTGGAGGGGTAGCACTACAGCCATAGGAACGCTGAACACTGGATGCAGGGTCTGATTAAAGTTGAGTATTCGTCTACATTTTGACAAGCACTAATTATGCAATTTAAATTCAATATCCATACAGTTAACAACGAAAAAAGCACCTCATTCAGTTAATTATATATTTGTTCCATTATGACGAAATTTCAGTATATGATATATATTTGTATATTGACTATTATTTCTCATCACTATTCTGATGAAAATGTAATCTGATCAAATTCCAGTATTTATCCATTTACTGACGAATCACATTTTCATCACTATGAGAACGAAACAAATACTGTATTATATATTCGTCACAATTTTTACAAAAATAGTTCATCACTTATCTATCACTATTATATTCATATATAATAGTGATAGTAGCTTATATTCATCACTTTTGTCGTAAATGTAGATTTCAAGCAAATTAACATATTGCATAATGTTATCACAGAAACATAATGTTTCTGTGATAACATTCGAGTATTTGTGTAAATACTGACGATACCCATTTTCATCAAAGTCAGAATGAAAAACTACTTTATGTTCATCACAATTTGGTGAAAATGTAGATATTTGTTGTTATATCAACGAATTACATTTTTGTTACAATATGTGATAATGTACTTTGCACAAGCGTCACCATTTGACGATGATCAATGAGACAATGTCAGCCATACAAGGCAAAATTTTATTGAACTATAATTAGATTTTAAGTGGACATACCCTCTGTAATGTAACACAGCTGGCTATTAGAGCACAACAAACCTTATGTAACCAACACATGGAACATGATAGGTGGAAGGTTTGGCCATAGCAGTGTCCAGTGTAGTCTGCAACTCTGTCTGTCTGAGTGCTGTACTTCCCGGAGTCTAGTCTGTGACATGGTCCAAGTTGTTTGTGACTGTGTGTACTATGTGACGTCTACAGTGTCTATTTGGGTGGATAACACATCTTTGTGCTGCAGACTCTAAACAATGCTTAGTAAGCTTCTCACTAACCCTCGGACTTAACCTGCCCTCACCATTGCTGCCCCCACCCAACCCACCCCCCAAACAAGTCTTGACATTTTTGCCTGAACCCTGCTGGACCCAAAGTTCAGATTTGCAGAAATGTTTGAGCTTGGCCATGTTAGAAAGTAAGTAAGAAAGGTTTTACTGGAATTGTATTTACGATTTTTTTGGGGGGTGGAGGCTTTTGAGAATACACAAAAAAGCTAGCATCAGTCTAGTTCCATTTGGGTTCAGGCAGAAAGTCTTAAGTCCCAGTTCAAATTTAGCTCTTCCCCTTCATCTGGTTAATGCTATAAAACGTCCCGGCAGGGCTTTCCGAGGCATTGCTGAGAGAAAGAGGCGAAAAAGGGAACAGGAAGCAGCTGCCATGATGGAGAGGTACCGTGTCCTGGTTGTCCTGTGCTGTCCTGTGATGTCTCTCTCCCAACCCTGCCCGACAAACTCATCCAGTAATCACCAGCCCAAATGCATTAAATCTATGCCCCTCCTGTCAATATTCAAACACATGGAGTCTACAATTTGGACCCCATCGACTCTCGACTCCTGGTGTCAATAGTGGGGGCAGGATAGTCTAGTGGTCTAGGCCGGAAGGTCGTGGGTTCAAGCCCCAGAGTTGTCCTACCTATCTGCTCCATGTAATAGCATCATGTAATTGTAAGTCACTTTGGATAAAAGCTTCTGCTGAATTAACTAATTATTATTACTAACTGTAATAGTGTGTGTGCACACATTAAGCAGGTTTTTGTTAATCAATTAACTTAACACAGTATATCCCACTGTAGGGAATATACAGTATTTAATATTTTTAACAGAGCTATAGCCTGCTTACTTTTTAAATGTCCATTTGTAGCATTATTACGTATACACGCTAAAAAAATGAAGAACAGAGGGTGTGCTTGTGGTGTAAAAACTACACTACTGCAAATATATATTATTACGTCACACCCATTTCTCGGACTTTATCTGCCGAGAATCTTAGATCTTTCCCTGGAGCATCTCTATATTTGTTATATCCTGGTACCTCTCTCATCACACCACAACGTGCGGTCAAAGAGACGAAACAAATTGAGCACAGCTCACTTTCAACCAAGGTTGGAACAAACCTTTATATGTTTGTTGGATGGTTTGTTCTACTTCTGTTCTCTTGGTGTGTTCTCAGAGAACAAAGAGCAGGTAAATGGTCCATGTACGTCATGCCTTATTTTTTGCCTTACCCTATTAAAGCTGTAATATATGATAAGCCCTCTATATTTTTTGGCTTTTTCAAAAGGTCATATCTATATTGAGAGATTCAGACAAAGCCCCTTCACCCCCCCCCCCCCACACACACACACACACACGCGCGCGAACAAGCTTGCTCGTGATCTGAAGGTGTTGGTGATTTTGAATGCTTTTGTCACTCAACACCCAAACACAGAGTTCACCACTCGCTGTCTGACGAATCCCCCTCTTCTCTGACTCATCCCTCTATTTTTGGCTTTGCTATCACAACTCCTGAAATAAATACTCAGAAATTCACATGCCTGCTACTAGCATGATAAATAATATAGGGAATAGGGAATGCCTTAAAAATAATGATATATAACTTACAAAATAAAACAACAATGCAATGCTTTAATTTGGTATTGTTAATGAATATGTTCGACTACAAGAATGAAAGACATTGCTCTCAATAATGTTAAATGTGTGTAGTAATAGACAAGCTATTCTGAAGTCTGTGCTAAAGAATTCTTGAACCAAGTGCTTTACTTATTATGGCTGAACTGGGAGTGACTGTTAAGCTTTACTATCAACCGCTTAGGGTTGTTACTCAACTCTCTTCTGCTCCCTTTCACACACAATTTTTTGGCTGGTTTGTTGGTTTGTTTCCCATCTCCATTTTGTCTATTCTTTGAAATCAAAAAAATACGACCGTGCCTCCCAAAAGTTCTTTATTAATTATCAGAGACATGACGTGTAGACAGGCAACAGGGATGAGTTTCCTTAAACTTTGTTTTGCACTGAAAATTGCAAAATAACTTCAAACACTCAGACTGATATTATGCTAGCTAAAAATTGACTATATGATTTTCTGTCTCTCTGTATACAGTATGTTGAATATTTCTACTCTTTGTCTCTTTTCTCGCTCCCTCATTGTTTTCTTCTTTTGTTGAACCCTAGAAACTTCCGGAAACATCTTAGGATGGTGGGAAGCCGACGAATTAAGGTCCAAAGTGAGTTGCTATATGTGTAGCCTATGTGTGCGTGGAAGTGAATTGGAACTGAATTGGATTCATGTGGATATTGCATATGGATGTATCCATACAGCCATCCCTTGACGTAAAGGGACCTGGTTTCCTGGTCAAGGCGCAAGCGGAGACCAAGCGGTAACATTGGATTCTTAGAAATGAAGCCAATAAGGTCAAGGCTGGCGCCAAAAGCGAGTCAATCCCCATGTTAAAATGTCCTACTTTACAGCAGAAATAATCATGTTTACAGCCTGGTACAAAAAATTGTCTCTATAGCTAGTTTCCCCGTTCATGACAACTGTACAGAGGGTGAATTTTTATTTAACTCATCAGTTGAAATTATATTAAGCCATCAATTAATTAATTCATTATACATAGCCGGGAGTTAGGCGGGAGTCTGACACTGCCAAGATGGCGACGGAGTCTGCACACTTGGCTTCAAACCCGTTCTTCAGAAAATCTATGGGTGACGTCACGGAGGGTTTGCCCACTAATTTATACAGTCTATGGCAGAGACGCACAGCACAAGTCCACGGCGCAGGTCATTCTAAGGTGTGGCCTAGACTTTTTTGCTAATTTGGAGACGTGGTGGTCGCGGTAATCAGGCGTAACGGCGTCACAGTTGTAAAAGAGTTGGATTAGTGTGATTTTGGATAGGTATGTAGTGCCTATCCAAAAGTGCACCTTTGCCTAAAGCCCATAAACTACAACACAATGCATGCACATTGTGTGGGAAATTAGCAAGCGCACCCAGGTGAGAAAAAAACCACCTTGCACCCACCAAAATTGTCAATACGTCTGCATTAGCGCTGCAGCGTTAGTGCCAAGGCCTTAGTGCTACGGCCTTGCGCCGTCCAGAAACTAGAACCCAAATTAACAGATCTATGAGTTTAGTTCAATCTCTTTTAAAAATTAAATATATTATTATATAAATAATACAATTTTCTACAATGTAAGTTTTAATTAAATTTAAAAGATAGTACTTCTACTGTGTGCAAGTTAGTTGGCCATGGCCATGGTTTAAATTGACTCATCATTTTTAAGAGTGTGGGGTTGGTTAGCTTTCAATGGGGGGGATATACAGTACTGATACTGAGATATACTGTACATTGGTGCATGTGTGTGTGTGTGTGACGGTCTGTACCCCTGACAGCCTTCGCTGACCGCCGAGCCAAGAGTTTTAGCCGCTCATGGAGTGACCCCACCCCTGTCAAGCCTGATTTGCTCCACGACTCCAGAGACAGTGAGTCTCCTCAAGCCAACACACACAGATGAAGGCCTTACACACAAGCATGCCCTTTTGTGACTAGATGCATGTTCTATGATAAATACACACACAACTGCAAGCACACACTCTCAGACACGCAAACTATGCTTATTAACACGATTCCTGAGCCAAAACCCTTGGATGCGCATGCATAGAAACACACAAATATTTGCACTCACAGGCCAATACTTTATATGCACATATACACACATATTTATAGCCGATCAAATCTCCATCTCTGTTTGCATCTGTCTACTGTGTCCAGGTCAATATGAATGTGTCAGTCAGACTTCTTTCTGTATATAGGGTAGTGTGTACTATATACTGTCTACTATCTAGTCTTTGGGCTGTCTGGCTCTCATGGTGTCACTGCTAAAGCCCCTGCCCGCCCACACAAATGACACCTTCATTATGATTGGTTCTTTGTAGTATATGATGTTTGAGAAGGTCTAATCAACCACATTAACTCAAAACGCCTGTGTGGGCGGGCAGGGGCTTTCAAACTGTTATCTATCAGCCTGTTGCTGCCTGGCTGGGCGTCAAGAAGAATATTATTGTGACGTTTTTCGTTTTGTTGCCTGCGTGTTTCTTTGAGTCGTTGGTGCTCTGCCCCGCCCGCCTGTCAAACCTCCAGGTGCAGCACGCTTCACTCTAATCCTGTTTGTGTGTGCTCCTTTCATCTCTCCCCCTTTGTTGCTTTGTTGTGTGTGTGTGTGTGTGTGTGTGTATGTGTGTGTGTGTGTGTGTGCTAGGCGGGGACCTGCAGGCCTCCTCGGGGACGTTGGATGAAGGCTTGAGTGACGATGGTGACTGGGAGGAGGAGAAAGAGATGGAGAAAGCGGCCTGCGAGAGTGAGGACTTCATCCCTCCTAAAATCATGGTCAGTTTCTAGCCCATTGCATAATCAATTAGCTAGACAGATTATTCAACAACAAAGTATATATCTACCTACCTAACTTTTATAACTATAAGCAGGGAAAACAGGTATGAAAACATTTCCACTTGTTTTTGTGTCTTTAGCTCATATCCTCCAAGGTTCCAAAGGCGGAGTACGTTCCCAACATCATCCGCAGGGATGACCCCTCCATCATCCCCATTCTATACGTGAGTGTCTTGTAGGAAAGTGGTTCTCTAGAAAAATTCAGGACCAGGAGGCCGCAAGATGCTTTTTGGGGGACCATTAGATTGTTTAGATGTTTCATTAGAAGTAAAAAAATGTTTTATCTTGTTCATACATTTGTTTCATGCATTTGTTTTCAGTGGTTTATATGCGGTATGTTTAAAGGGCCAGTGTGTAGTTTTTAGTGACATCTAGTGGTGAGCATTGCGTATTGCAAACAGCCAGTCACTCACGGCCTACCCCTCCCTTTGCAAACACGAAGGAAAAGCTATGGTGGCCGACGTAGGATACAACGCAAACACAAACACATTTCTGTCCACTAAACGAAGCCAAAGCGCTGGATAACAACGTTCGAAATAACAATCCA
>JAOEHI010051479.1:0-18582 GCA_025447815.1 Percopsis transmontana | reverse complement strand
TTTTTTTTTTTTTTGTTTTATCATTAATACTTAAACAAATAAATAACAACAAAACAAAAAAAAACAAAAAACAAAACACACAAAAAAAAACAACACCCCCCCCCCGGGGCGGGCCGGGCCCCCCCCCCCCCTTACCCTTATGCATCGTAAATCTCTCTCACCAATTCACACAGGGATGTAAATGAGGAAAACAACTGAAAGAGAAAAAAATAAATTCAAAAACCATTTTCCAACCAGTCTCAAAATGAATCTAAACCTAAAATATATACTCACTTCATCAATGGAATTACTCTCAAGCTCTTACAAAAGCGGACACACACACACACACCTCATAAATAGCACAAATTCCACCCCAATAGTTCCCCTCTTAACTGAAAAGGTCAGCTTGCCCAATGAATCACAACACATACAGGGACGAGATCAACTGTCTTTAGTCATTTGAGTAATATTTTAGGAAAGATGGGTTTATTTGAGATAATGATAATAAAATAAAAAAAACCTGCAACCAATACCAAACATATTGGGAAAATGGGTTAAAATGTTTATCTTCAATATAAAACTCATGAAAATATAATTTTCAAAGCATAAAGGTTGTAGATGATAAACGTCAGTTATTAAAAAACCCAAGTTTCAGGGGAGAATAAGGTCATTACATTTTTTGACCAATCAACATGGCAGCACTATATTGTGTTGACAAAGCTTCAACTGCTCGAACTTTAAATGCAGCCAAATGAGTGTAAATGGGATTAAAAGGTGACCAGTATTCTGTAGTTTAACGGACATCACTTTGAATGCAGGGCATCGTACCAAACCAGAACCTTGTGGTTACTGTGTAATGCACAACATACCAGAACCAGAGGTCAAAAAAGTTAAGAGATCAAAGTAGTTCTGGCAACATGGACCAACATTTCACGACGTTACTGAACACTATGTTAGGGTTGTACAGAAAAAAGTGAAAGACCTTTTTCCATTTTCAACATGCAACTATTACAAAAAAAAAAATTTCAGTGAAAAGATCCAGAGTCATTCCTTAGATGCTCGCTGGCCTATAAATCCTCTGGTACCTTTGAGGAAGGCAAGTGCTTTTCACGTCATTATCAGGTTCTGACCCTTACTAAACCCCCTGAAAACTGAGGGGGAACAAAGTGGGAGCATATTGAAAACCACTGTACGGTGGCAACAACATCAGTCACTACAGTTCAGGGTATAGCAAATATTCATATGCTAAAAACAAGAACCACACCATTTTCTCTAAACATCTCTCTCTCATTTCCAGGTGTGCAGCACATTGGACTGATAAGACACGTCTGATGTTGGGTAGCCCCCCACTTTGACCTGTGACCCCTAGCCTTCTGTGAGCCAAGAGTCTTTGAAGGCTAAGTGATGGAACCCCAAAAGGCCCATCAGGGCCCATTTGCTATGGCCTGGTCTCTCTGGACCAGGGTTGTACTAGAGGCACCTCATGGCTCATTTAGAACAAGTCACAGAGGGCAACAAAGGTGCAACTTACCAGCGTAAATCAGAGTAAAGCTGATTAAAATGTAGGCTACATGTTGTTTGCTCAAGCTCACAACACCAAGCCTAGAAGGCTACGGTTCTAAACCCGCCTGAGCCAATGAGATTAAACACAGGTTCTGTGTCTGAAGAGGGAAGAAACGTCAACAGCGGATCAAGGCGTACAGCATCAGCCGTAGCCATCTTAGATCTGGGTGATCATGTTTAAATGAATCCAACAACTAAAAACACAAGACTTTGAGCCTTCCACATGTGATGTTATGATCGATTGTAAGGGAACGGGAAAGGCATTTAGAGCTATGAATTGCGCGTCTAGTAACAAATCCAAACTGACCATTATCAAATTCCATGGTATTGCTATATTCAGATAGAAAATAAATTAAATAGCAGTATAATTCTTTTTTTTTTTAATGAACAGATTTCTAGCATACATCATGAGATGGGGGTACTGGTGTGAGAGAGAACATCCAAACATTGTGAGTCACAGCAATATTTCTCGGAGCCATCTGGGGGTTCCTTTTTTTGTGGAGCCGTGGAAGGAACGAAGCTTTAGCTGAAGTGCTTTAACTTATTGTCCCTCGCCACTCTCAGGAGCCACTGTGAGAGGGATAGAAGAACACCGTCCACAGTTTTTACTTGTTTGTTTTACTCTTGGAATTTGGTGTAAACAAGTGCATCGTTTGCGCGCCTCAGGGTGGGGGGGGGGAATACAATAAAATAAAAAATTAAACGGGGCATCCAAATCTCGCAGCTGGTCCCAGATTGATGTCGTCACTGGCGAGTTAAGAGAGAGAGAGGAGGAGTGGGGCTGTGCAGGGCTGGATAAGATTGAGTTTTGGGGGGGGGGCTTAACCGCGGGGCAGGCTGCACATTTCACAGTGCTCTGTGCCAGGCTGGTTCATGAAGGTGCAGTGCAGACAGGACCACATGGCTGAGGGAGAGACCGGGACGGAGGGGCCACCCATGGCCTCGTAGCCCAGCGAGCTGGGCGGCTGCCCGCCCACCGTACCTGGAAGGAAGAGGGGGAGGATTCAACCCAGAGTGTACGTGAATACACCATGAATCCAGCACCCATTATACGCTCTACCTAGCGGCTGTGACACCAGGATGCAGGAGACAACACAAGCCCCGTTTCCACTGCAAGACCTTCCCCCCTTATATGCAGGAAGAACCATTATCTAGTGTCTATGTCAAATGCGATACTTCTCCCCCCCATTTGGAGCTGGAGCTTGCCTGCCGAATGGTCGAAATGCTTCATCTTATACATTTGTTGTAAGTGTTTTTGTCATGCCTAAATTAAGCTCAAACGTAACCACTGCTTTCTTCAGCCAGTCCTCATTTGCATAACCTCGACATAGTGGGAAATTAAGGTAGTTCCCACACTGATCTCTTTTGGTTCACGAACCTCAGTGGAAAGGGGGCTATGGTATTAAATAGTGGAGCCAAATGTAGTTGTGGTATTAGATTTCATACGTTTGTAGCAGGGACTTACTGCACAGCTGTTCAATGGTGGCCCACTGCTCAGACTTCTTCCAGGTCTGTGCGAGGTCTTCGTTGGATGTTCTAACTGCATCCAGCAGTAGGCCGATGCTGTCCTGGGAAAGCCCCACACAAAGAGACCTTTAACGTTTACCCCCAGTTATTTTGTAAGCCTGCAACAACGCAAGGCGTTTCTCGTCTAGTTCTACATTTTATTGAAAACATGCAGACCCTATTAGGTCATTAATTACATCATGTACACACAAAACAAATGGAATAAATGAAGTAACCACTTCCAGACTGGGGGAACATGTGGCTAGAATCAGATGCTTTGGCTCTATGGCAAATGCAACCACAAACACCATGTGTTAGACTCGCGTGCGTGTAACTCTGACACAATGGGCGTTGACTTACTCTCAGGGGCATGACCTCATTGGTCACCAGGAAGAGCAGCAGATGAAAGTCGGACACGATATCCAGGAACACAGTGGAGCTGCACTGGGACAGGTATGTGGCTAAACTGTGGAAATCCTATAAAAAAGGAACATAAAAGGAAATGTGTTAAAACATGCATGTGATGCATGACCGTGACGTATCTCTGGAACTCAGCTGGGACTAATAACAACAGATTGAAGTATAGAGAAATATGTGGGCTGTTGTGGCTGTGACAGAAGAGATTATTTGAGGACATATCATTATCACCTAAAAGCACCCATAAAATTAAAACAAATAGTAATATTCTATAGTGGAACTTTAATAACAGTCTGCATTTGCAGTTTGGTTACTTGTGTCTCTCCGAGAATGTCTCTGTTCTCTATGGGAAAGCGCTGTGTGGACGAGAAGGTGTACTGGGGGTCCTTGGGGAAAGTGGTGGTTATCTGTGGGAGTAAACAAGAGAAATAATGAGGATGATGAAACATCAGGGCCACAGGAGCCCTTCCGTAAATTAACATTCAGCAGAGGGATGCGGCGGAAAAGAGATTTGTTGGCTGGCCGTAGTTACATGCACACTGTGCCTTGTGTGGTAAAACAAGTCTCAACCAGCCACTGGAGGCCAACCAAGAATACTCACATCTATGATAAGGTACTCCACAGGAAGTGGACGAGCTAGAAATGTGACATCATTCCCAAATTTGTCCTTGTCCTGTTGGGAGGGAAGCGGAGAAGCATTGGTGGTTTGAAGCGTTTCAAATTTTCTCGCTCTGACAGCCATTTTTCTACGGCCTTGTAGCGCTGAACATTCGCCTGCGCTGTGTTCGCAGACACTATTGCCCTAGAGCTGCGTTTTGGATTGTCCTTACCTTGTAGAAGACGTCTGGTACGTACTGCTCAGGGCTGGACTCTTTGGCATAGCCCAGCTCCGGGGCATCTCTGCAGGGCAGCAGGCACTCGTCTCGCACCAGAGCCATGCACT
Source organism: Percopsis transmontana (assembly GCA_025447815.1). Taxonomy (NCBI): domain Eukaryota; kingdom Metazoa; phylum Chordata; class Actinopteri; order Percopsiformes; family Percopsidae; genus Percopsis; species Percopsis transmontana. The sequence continues at coordinate 14,174 of JAOEHI010051479.1, read as the reverse complement.
GGTTGGATACCTGGTAGCCCTCAAAATGCACCTGGTTGTCAGGGCCGCCTGTATACAGGACACGGGGGAGGCTGATTTATTAAACCGCAGGGAATCCTGCAGCAAGCCTAAAAGATGAAGGTGGTCGGACACAATAATAATAAACAGCCCTCTTTAAAAAGGACAGGTTCACTTTGCTTTCAACCCGGACTAGTTAGTAGGGATGTGCCTTTTGGTCATGTCGACAGCTCGACTACTCGACGGAGAAAACGAAGGGAGTACTCGTATTCCAGGGGGTGGGTGATTACACTCATTGATCTCACAACGAGCGTAATCACAATGTTCAATGTCGCCGTGTTCGGCAGCACCTGCGCTGTCTGGAACGGTGTCACAAAGCCGTTTCACTTTCTCCTTTGGCCAAAGTATGCCCTCCTGTGTGCGTACCTGCAAAATGCTGTGTCCGTACGGACCTGCGCGCGTTGGCCGCGCGTGTGCGACCCACGCCAAAGCGAGTGTCAAAGTTGTCAAATATTTCTTTCACGAGGCCATGCGCTTGGTATTATACTTGGGTCTTAGTATTATTATAAAAAGGCCCTTCACCAGCTTAACCTGACGGAGATCCTATTGAGGATCAAAGCGTTGTTAACTTAATAAAAGGATTTGTCGGAGTTATCACCTTACCTGTTGCTACCACAGAGGCAAATTTCGAGCCAAAATGGCCGTCTCTGGAGAGTCTGCAGGGATTTGCGTGTTGATTCTGGAAGTAGCCCGCTGTGATACACTCCTCTGCACTTAAGTAGTATGTGTCCTAGAACAGAAAGGGCAGGTGCTATCATGCCAATCAATTAAAGCCATTTTCCTTGGATTTACCCTGAAATGTGTCACTAATCGGGTTAAATGCGTCCTCACCTTGTTCCTAGTGTAGCGTACAGTGCCTATCCTCGTGTCCTCAGAGAGCAGGTCAGTGAAGATCCATCCCACCTACAGGCCAGTGAAAGCAAAACAACAATGAATTAGAACAAAATTAAGAGATATACACCTTTATTTGTTTCCAAGCGTGCACCGATAAAACCACCTTTACAAAAATGTTGTTTTGGCTTGAGCGCATTCCTGTGGCTGGCACTTCTTTCTACTCCTCCCCCCGTAGCACTCTTAGGCTCAAACCTTTATTTACCCTTGCCCCTACAGCCGGCCAACCCTTCATAGACCGTTTCAAAACATAAACAGGCCTCTGGGGGGTGCTATAATACGATTGAGGAGTGTACCTTTGTACTGGTAGAAAAAGCTTGGCACACTACAGCAGACCCACATGTGTGATATAAAAAGGGCCCGGCACAAGGCTGTGGCAGCATATGGAACCCATAAGTGGGAGAAGTCCAAGGAATTCTCAGTATTCCACCACGATGATGATGATGATGATGATGATGATGATGATGATAAGGGCCTTGCGGACCAAAAGCATTGCAATATAGGCTGTAGTGGTGCGACAGCAAGCTATGAAAACCAACCATATCATACTCTGAACGACAGGACAGCTAAACGTCGCCTCCTAGTGACAAAATGCCCACGGGACACTTCCAAGCACAAGGCTCCCTCTGTTAGTTTCAGGAGCACGTGCCCGGCTGCTGTGGCACGAGCTTGAGCAGCAAAATGTCATGCACCCTCGCCTACAAGTGACCGCAGCAATGTCATGTTATTGATTACGAGCTCTTCCGCCCGCGGCCGAGCTCCTATACGGACACACCTCAAGTGCCAGTGAGTACTTCTACGCTTGCGGTGCAAGGAGCATCTCGGTTGCAGAATATCAGTTCCTAATGTGCCTTCTATTATTATAATAAATGTCGGTGGTGTATTTTACGACTGCTTTTAATGTTGAGAAAGAAAGCTTGCTGGGGCGGCTGACCAACCTTGCACAGCCCCAGCTTGGCAGCGATCTCCTCCACGGCAGCAGCCTTGGGATCCTCCAATAGCTCCAGGCTGTTCTGTGTGGCATTCTGAAACACAGCAGGGAGTAAGAGTCACAATAAATACAATTACGAAACTTCTACGATTTGTGCACATATGAACAAAAATGTCACATCATTTTGGGCACAATATTGTGAACACAAGTGCTGCTCTACGTAGTGAGAAATTGGTCACATATGCTCACTAAAACTCTACAGAGGAGCAGTGTTTGCTTAGGCGTTTGTACGCTGTAGTGTACAGTTCCAAAGAGATATTAATAAGTAATAAATACTAACTGGAGTAATCCCACTGACCATATAATTTTTTATTTAAAAATTACATGTTTTCCTTACTTTCTTGACAAAATGTATGATTCTGCCCCGCAATCACTGATGATGTAACTGAAGGCATTTTTCAACAACTCAATAGTAAATTAAGATGCAAGGGGAGTGTTCTGTGTTAACCCGGGGCCAAACAAAAACATTTGAACCTTTATGAACTATAATTGTGTGCCTTGAAAAGTATAATTAAGAACACAGGACTTACAGACATACTAGCACACGTAACCAGAGCTAAGATAATCAGTGGATGGCACCAACCTGTGGGGGCTCGTAGATGGCCGCCACCTCTGCTCTGATGCCCAGGGGGATGTCCTTGTGCTCGGTGTACCTGCCGTACAGGTAACCCATTCTCTGGCTCCCCGTCTTCCTCCAGAAGTCCAGGAAACGGTCAGCAATGGTGTGGTTCTCAAACATAATGTTGTCCACGTGTCTGTATTTCTGCGGTAACACAGAAAGGAACTGGGCATGAAATCCACTGGACATTATTTGAGCCTTATGGCAATGTTACTTATTTAGACGTTCAGCTCTGGGTAGATGTTGGTACTCCGTACGACCAGGGAGTTTGACATGCACATGCTAGGGCCGCATACTTGTCTGTTGAGCGTGATGGCACTGGGCTGGCATTTGGTGCAGATGCCCTCCGGCCAGGGGGGGTGGCCCTCACAGCCGGACTTAATCTTACAGCTGATGTTCTCCAGGGCTGCAAACTTCCCTCTGTAGAGGGCGACATTGAGCAGGAAGTTGACAATTGATTAGTTGATTCTATTCTTTCTATTCTTATTGTTGTTGTTGATGATTATAACATTCACGTTAATATATCCTCTATGTGAAATGTGATAGGACCTTCAATAATTCTGAAGGAAAGCTATCATTAAAACCTTGTGGCGGAATAGTATGTATTTATTAAATAAAATATTTATATACGTACACTTCAAACTCACTTAAAATTTGTCAAATTTGTCAAATTTGTCAGATTAGCATTAAAACAAATTTTACCAACAGGCTAATAGAAAAGTAGTAGACATCAAAAATTACTCCAAAACTATCCCTTTAACATAAATGATTAGTGCGGTTTACTTGTCTGCTCCACCAGTTAGCTTGCGAATGTAGGCGTGGAATGACATCTGTTTGACCGGTGGGTCGAGGTGGTTTAGGTAATCTTCGTCAAAAGGCTGCAAAAGAAAGCAAAAACGGTACAGTCACTAAAATCCGCTATTTTTAGCGCCATTATGTTATTATGGACCAATTAAAACAATTAATTAAATTAAACACTTACCTCTAATGGTACGCAGTGCACACACTTTCCGAGGGACCCGTGCCGACAACTGTGACAAGAACCAGATCGATATAAGTTCATGACTCCAATAATCGGAGAAAATGTTGATCAACAGTGTACCTCCGGTAAATGTTCTCTCTCTCTCTCTCTCTCTCTCTCTGACACATTGAATATTAGTCACTTCATCATCATGCACTGTTGCTTACAGCTGGGGATCCTTGTTTCTGTAGATCTTGCCGTCCTGCTTGGCCAGGTACTGGTCGATCTCATCCTCCTGGATGTGGCTGGACGCCGAGTGGGAGCGAGGAATCAGCGAGGAAGAGGAGGAGACTGAAGAGGAGGAGGAGGATGTGGAGGGTAGCGATGAGGAGGAGTGAGGGGTGGCCGTATCCATGACTTCTCCTGTGGAGCCCGAGGGAAACAGGAACAGCATGTCGCCATGCCTTCAGAGGGAGATGAGGGGGGGAGAGTTTAAAGCATTGTGAGGAGATCAACTAAACATGTCAAGACGTTTTCTGTGAATCCATTAATTACACCAATATTGTGCATGTGAAAGTTTGTACTGATAGGGAAAGTATTTATGAAAGATCGCTAATTGTCGCTGTGTCTGGAAAACCAGGAAATGTCCTAGTCCGAGTAGTCTGTGGTTGTAGTCTTGGTTAATGTTCAAGGCATATAAAAATGTTCAGTGAATCTGTTAATTACACCAACATTGTGCTTGTGAAATAGTTTGTGCATGTAGAAGACGTAGTAATGAAGATTGCTAATTCCAAAGCACTCGTATATGATCTACATACAGAAATAGCCAACACGTTTTGGGGTTTTGGGGTTGTCCATTTTCAAAATCTTGCTCTCTTTCGGGGTTTTTTGGTTAGCTCTCAAATCCTACCTACAGCAGCTTTAAATCTCTATTAATACAAAATGTGGATCGATTTACAAATATTTACGTTATTGAAAGATGAACTGAAAGCAATAAGTGGCTGTGTTTTAGGCTGATCTCCATCGATCTAGATAGATACCAATGCTCTAATAACAAGTAGTAGTAGCAGGACAGCAAATCATACTGTGACTGTGTCCATACCTGGTCAGGCTTCAGGCTTTGGTCTAATGTGTGCCAATACCGTCTTAAAATAACCGCCCTCCTTAACCTGCTAGTGGGGAGTCTTCTAGAGCGATGTGTGGGCAAACAGGGGGTACAGTCAGGGGATTCAGACTGCACACATATTTTAGCAGTAATTATTTGTTAAAAAGGAGTTGGTCTTTTTATTTATTTATAGCTCACGGCAAAAACGTAGGGGAGGGGTAGAGATTGGTGTAAGGATAGGGGGACGAGTACAAGTATAGAGAAGAGAGATTTCACACAAAATAAGGAAGTGTAGCTTTGAAACAGAGCCAGGTTTAAGGATTACCTTTGATTAGCTACAACAATCACATTTTTAAATGAAGCCTTTTTCTTTTCTTTAATCTTGCTCCTCACAGGCCTCCGGTATCGCAGGATTTATATGGTTAAAAATTAACACAATTTTAATCATAAACTTCTTTGCATGCCGTTTGTACGGTGTAAATCCCTGTTAACACCGTAGAGCTGCGACTCACTTGATCTTCAGCAGGCTGAGAGTCTTGTTCTGGGACAGGACCTCTCCGGTCTTGTTGCGGTTCAGGTAGATGGAGAAGCCGTTTGAATTGAACCCAAACTCTTTGCCCACCTGAAAAAATAGAGCACAGCTGCGTCAGTTAAATAGAAACCTATGGTAATGGAAATAAACCTATATTATTACAATAATTAGTTTTGCCCAAATTATGTCCAGGAAAAATAAATCTCCAGAGTAAAAATGTAGTGCGAGTAGTCTGAGAAAGCAAACAACTTTCTAGAGGCAGGGCACACCAAAAAATATATCAGAACACCAGCTACAATCCAACGCTTAATATATTATCTACTCTCGCTTATTCTTGTTTAGGGTCACAGGGGTGGGAACCTAGCCAAATTTACTTTATTAATGAGGTTATAAGAACATGCAAAATCTACTCCGACAGGACGCGAACGACCCAAGAGCTCATAAGGTCATTCCAGAGCAAGCCTCAATTTCAGAGCTATTTAAGAGCACTTCAGACTTGGCCAGAAGAGTATCCTGTAGCACTTATACATAATCATCTCCAATCTGAGCGAGACATAACCTAGACTGGGTTACATATATAGGGCCCCCATTTATAATGAATTCAACACCCATCTAACACCAATGTTAACTTAACTTGATCCATATCTTACAACATGAGAGCCTGGTGATTATCCTGGTGACCACTGTGAAGAGTTTGAAATCATAACTATGTTAACAATATCCTGTTTGACAGTGATCGTTTTTCTCTGCCATTTTAAAATCATAATATTAAGGTTGTAAAATTATTTATTATAATTCATTATTATTTTTACTATGCGATCTTGGTATCCTGTTTAGGAGTCTTATAAGTTCAGTTGGTACCGACGGCAATTGAGGACCTGAGTTAAAAAATAATAATCTTGTGACTGGTTAAAGGTGGATCCCAATAGACCTTTTTCACAGTGACCCGGAAGTGCTACCGATGAGGGGTAGACTCTCTTCCTGTCCTGTCTAAATGTCCACTCAGGTGTTTTGAGTGAATGTGGCTGATTAGACTTAGTCAGGTGTGGGCTGGTGCACACACTGCTTGTTCAGTCTCTTTTAGTATGCAACTTTTGAATTCTAACTTCAAACCGACCGTCTAATCAACCAAATAAACACAGAGGTAAAAGTTGTGTGAATTAAGATTTCTCTGTTTAAAGACTAGACAGGAAGAAAGTGTATCCCTCATCGGTAGCACTTCCGGGTCACGGTGAAAAAGGTCTATTGCAAGGACGACTTCCCAGATGGTTCTGTGTAACAAACCATCTGGCGCGTCAGGTTAATTCGCACCGCCTATACATTACATTCTCCCCATCACTGCTTGCCCTTCGTGAGGGATTACAACACTCCCTTCGCTAATCTGCAGGCAGCACTGTCCTGCTTTAACAAAGACACATGAATTTTTAATAAGGTGCAGCTGCAATACCGCACTGAGACCAGGCTGGCGGACGGCTCTATTTTCAGGCTTTCAAGATCCAGTGGTGGGGGCGTTGAACTCCTGTTTATGTCACCGTGGTTTAAGTGCATTCTAATGCCGGCACTGATTTAATATGAGCAAGAACTGAGACCGGGGCCCTCACCCCTACCTGGCAAGCAACTGTGAGACTATATTTAACTATTGTTCATAGCGGTGCACATGCCAGACAAGTGAACACAAGCTGTCCATCAAGGCAATTATAATAGACATAGGGGTGCACAGCAGTACTGCACCTCTCCGCTTTGTGCAGGGCTTCATCATGCATAAATTAACAATGAACAGGCACTGGCAAAATCCTGGCAAAAACACAAACCACGGAGGCACACTGAATTGTGGGTTTTTACCACAGGCCTAAACAGGCATGCCCGCTGCAGAGGCTAGGCTCGACATGAGGGATATTCACAATACAGTTTATTAATTACTGGTAACATACCTTTTTTAGAAAAGCAGCAGCGGTCTCTCTCTTGGTAGAAGGGATTTTCTTCATCCCATCTGGGGACTGTACCCGGATGATCTGAGAGAAATAGAGCTAAGATTAGACACCACACATATAATCAGTTTTAAATTGGCAATTGGCTTTTGATATGGATCTTAACGTTCTTTATCTGTATACAATAGTTGTGCAGCAAACATAAAGCCTGTCTGTGTGTAATCTCCCCGACACCTTCAAGTCTGAAAGTGGAACTAACTTTCTGTTATACCAGAGGTATCAGTGTCCACATTGTGTGACAACGATGACAGTGCAAAACTGTAATGTTTGCTCCTGATCGACCCCTCTACTACTAACCAGGTGGCTTCAGGTAGTTTCACGTTTATTCTAAAGCGTTTACAGTATTATTAGATTCTACCAATGTCAACATAGCGTTACTTCAACACCTTGTCAACATAGGACTTTTTGGTAATCCATAACACCATCTCGCTTTAAAAACACAAGACCAACTTGGCCGATTAGGTAGTTAAATAGGCAACAGTAGTTAGAACTGTTTAGCAATTTATTTAGTCGCGTCATTAAACATCAATTGATCTTTTCATGCGAATCTCGTAAGCGAGCTAAAAAGCTAACGTTAGCCGGCTAGCTTATTAAACAGGCCCCAGTCATTCTTCAGCTGGCGTTAGCTTAGCGGTAACTAGCTAAGGTTAGCCACCGAGCCAATTCTGCTGCCTCATCACTCCGGACTTCAGCTAAGCCACAGCAGCTGAATGAGACTCCACACCAGCAGTAAGCCAGGTTACAGTCATACTTACGATAATATCTGCCATATTGCTCGGGCGACTCTTCCCGATATGGATCGATAATGGCAGTTAAAATGTCACCGTAACGTTACTGTCTGGAGAGTGACAACGAAACTCCATCCCACAACTCAAACACCGGGTGTCGCAAATATTAGTGCCCGACGTCCAACTGTATCCAAGTGGTCCCACACTGAACTATTCACGACGGAAACATACTTTGGTATAAAGGTAAAAGCTTGTTCTCTTAATTTCATTTGTTGGAATTATGCGTCTACTAAAAGTAATTATCCTGCAGGAAAGGACAGGATAGTAAATACAATAGAATAGAATAGAATAAAACCGAATGCGTGTGGAAAAGGACAAGTAGCCTAATATAACAGCAGATAACTGCCTTTATAGACTTTTGCAATCAAATTATAACCAGTAAGGCAAATATAATCCACTACTGGAATATTACAATTCAGTCAACGATTAATTCAATCTATTGTATTCAGTGCCAGTAAAATATCTAGCCAAAGAGGCATTAGGTAATTACTGTAGGTAAAGTCTATAATGAATGAATCTGAATTCCCTTGAATGGTGATTGATGTTAATGAGTGATCTAACAAGATCCTAGTTCTACTAGTTAGACCTAATAGGAAAGACATATTGATTGGGAGAAAATTCAGGCTAAGTTTGTGTTTTCCTTGTTTATGTTTATTTTATTTTTTTACTCATTCTGTAAGAACCATAGAACAGAGCTTAATTTCCAAATGAGCTGAAACATACATCCTATTCATCCCTCTTCCCCACCTTTCACTGTTATGGTATATTTATTGTGAAGATTACACCACTTCGAATCCACACCCAGAACCAGAATGCTACATTTAAGGCTCCTCGATTAGAATAGATTAAAGGAACATACAGAAAAACATATTTTAATGAATTTTGAGATTACAGATATCAAATGATTGACAAATGTAAATGTAAATGCAAATCAGAGTGTTAATAATGGTTGATGATGAAGGAAATGGTAGTGTAGATTAAACAAATGATACAGTGGAAAATGAGAAAAGGGAAAGATTCACAATACATGAATAAGAAATAATAGGCAAATGTTATACACATTATACACAATTTCTCTTCCTAGATATTACTAAAACAATGAGCAAATGAACACAGGTATAAAGCAGATTACAGGGCTCAACATAAAAAAACATATTTCCATGTATATCAATAGTAGAAGGAGAACATAGGAGGGATTCTCAACTGTGATTTCCAACACAGTTGGAAATCCAACTCAGTTGTAGTTAAATCAAAATGCAAACACAAGAAGATGGAACACAGGTTATTGCAATTGTTGTACCTGATTGGTTCAAATTTGTGCCAAATTATGTCACTTTTCATCGGCACAAATATAAGCCAGTCAAATAGAGCAACTGAATTACTTGTGTTCATCCTCTAAATGGTGCTACTTCTACAGTGCTTAGTGGTTGATTACAGTGCTTAGTGGTTGATTTCTCCTTAAAATATAATACAACAAAAAACACAAACGTTTCCTGATTCAAGAATTTGCCTGACTGGAAATCTGAATTGTGCTTAATCACTATATAAATACTGTTTCCTTTCACTTGTTCTAGAAAGTGTTCAGGTACATCTTAAATTCCTTAACGCTGTGTGGAAACATCTAGACGTTGTAAAAATAGCCAATGGATCACACTGTATATTACAAACTTTAATTCCTGAGAATGCTAACACAGACACTGTATATTGTATGAGTATACAAAATGAATTAAATTAAATAATTAACTGTGTTATAAAGTGTATATTGTATACACTATGGTGAGTGAAATGGGAGTGTTTACCAGTTATACTGTAGATGAGGGAGAGGGAAAAGAAAGGAATGTAAGAAGGACAGAATAATTGAAATATTAGGCTTGGTGATGGCTAGCTCATGTCCAATCTATACAGAACTGAGATTTTATATTTTATATGTTCGGCTTAGATGTAAATGCCTCTAAAATGGCAAAAGAGGCGCCGAAGCACATGAGAAAGGTACTCCCCCATCTCATGGGTTTGTCACTTATACTCAATTTGAGGCTGCCTTGCTTTAAGTTTCATGTTTGGTCCATGAGAAGAACAGAAAAGAAAGAGAGGAGAGCAGAAAAGTGCACAGGTAAAAAGGAAAAAGTGGTAATTTTCTATTTTAACAGTGCAGGTATGATATTAAATGTGAACTCTGGCGTTAGAAAACAAAAGAAGAATCTCAAAAGGTTGGAATTGGCTTTTTTTTTTGGTAAGGTTTTTCTCTTTTTCAATTTTTTTGTTTGTTAAAGTTCGTTGCTGTGTTTTTTTAGGAAATAGACCCAATAAAACCCTGGTAGAAGGGCCCGAGGCAAATGTTGGGGAGTGCATGGAAGTGGCTTGGATGTCACCAATGGGCCAAAGAAGAGAGGCTCAGATGATACCGTACTGGGCCAGCTCGTGCAACTCCAAGTGGTTGAAGGCCTCCCATGGGCAAATGACAGTGATGTCTGATGAGAAAACAACAGATTGTATTTGTATTTGATAGATAACAGCAGAGCAACTGTGTTCAACCATCATAAAAACCTGTGTCCCTAACAAAGTAGTAAACGCACCTGTGCCCAAGCCCTCCATTCCAGGTATGTCATCACCAAATCTGTAAAATGATTACAGAAATACTGTATAAGAAACCCATTGGCATTAAAGGTACACTCCTCGGCATATGTCTGGAATTACCCTTGTGTTTATTCAGTAAGAGAGAGTGCATGCCTCGCACTCCCCCCCCCCCCCTCCTACAATTCTCATAGACTTGCACTTTTGCACTCTACCCCTCCCCTTATAGTTGTGTTTCAAATGGAATTTTGGGTCTACAGGCGCAACACAATCAAGGAGTGCGCGTTTAACAATATAAATACTAGACAACATACTCGTCTGTCCTTCTAATGTAAATATGATCTAGGTTACAGTATATGCTTACCCCTGGATACCCTTCTTTGGTGGTTTGCTCTTGAACTGGCGAGTCTGCCTCTGCTTGAACTTGGGGGGGCCCTTGCGTGGAGTGGCGGGGCCTCCGGTGACGCGGGTGGCTGACTTGATTTCGGCTTTTGGTGGCTCGAGATTCATACTGTGCGCAGGTTGCTGGCTTTACAAGCACTTGCCTGAAGTTTCGTCGCCTTTTAATGATGGTTTTTTATTCTGGGAAAGAGAGGGAGAATATTAAGAAAAACCTGCTAATTTTGTATCACATTAGCTTTGTAAAGCAGTATTTTAATGCCCATCTTGCTGATCTGATGGACACTGGACAGGTTTAAATTAAAGCTACACTTCTGCAATTTTTGTCTGAATTGCCCTTCTGGTGGAAACCAGTATTACAAAAACATGAATATGATAATAGGAGTTCCTGGACTCTGATTGTTCTCTAGCTCTCCTCCTACAGCCTGTGTTTCAAACATAAACATTAAGCAGGGCCTGAAATGTGTGGTTCTGGGGGCCTGTAACGCAATGAAGGACTGTATCTGTAATATTGTGTTATGGTTCAAGATCTGAGAGACTCTACCTTGGAGAATTGTCTGCAAGGTTGACCCAATTTCTATAATCCTTGGCTCAAGTTAATAGGTGTTCCCTTGCCTCAGCCACCTACGCACGTGCGGGTTAATCTCGTTAGAGCAAGAACATCACAGCAGACATGCTGAGCATGCACTGAGGGTCTAACTGATCTATCTTCTCAGCGTGACCTCTGACAATGACATTCATGTATAATTATCGTTTCCTATAACTTGGTCAACTATTATTACATAGAATACATTTACAAAGTTTAGTTGCGTTTTCAAATCATCAGAAGTTATTAAAAGGCTAATTTCCACATGAATAAATGTTTTTTTTTCCAATGGTGGTGATAATTTAACTTATCAACAACTTGAAACCATGTATTATTTATAAATGTCACGATTAATGTTAGATATTTTCCACATATTAGCTGAGTTACTAATAGACTAGAAAAAAATCAGAATAGGTCCTGCATACCTCCCAGAAATTATTTGGTAATACATTTGATAATGATACAAAACATGTTATTGTTTAACTCCAATGAATGGTGGGTTTGTTTCTGCTATAAAACTTCCATTTCATCTTAACTATTGTGAATAAACTATTTTCTTTGCAAATATCTCCTTGGTGGTCTTGTCTTTTGTATGTTAATTTCAAGGCAAATCTGAATTCTCTGTGTTCTGATTGACCCTTCCTCATTCACTGTAATCAAATAATTAAAGTTTACTGTTTAAAATATTTACTGAGTTTACTGCGACTAAATAATAACAGGACAATAAAAACCTTTCTTTTAGTTTAGTTTAAAATTACCTTAACTGAAATATCTAGAATTAAATAAAAAAAGTCAATATAATAATAAATAAATAAATAAATAAATGAATGAATGAATACTAACCGGCTGTTGGATGAAGACCAGCCAGACAAGTGGGTGAGTGCGTAGCACAGGTTTCAGATGTGTGGGTAACTATGCTAAGTTAGATATGAGAGCTAAATTAGGCTTAGGGGCCCTTTTATATACCATGCCCTTCGGAAGATTATTTATGCACCTCCTACAAAATCTGCTCCACCGTCAACGATTCACGTGGTTCACAGAAGATGGGAATAGATGTGTTTTGTGTTTGTGTGTATGTGGTTGGGGGGTGACTATCTTTTACATACACTTGATAATGTGGAGAATATGACCCTGTTACTGGAAGGTTACAAAGGAAAGACCATCCTATGACATTCTGATGACCTGTCCAGGAGTTTCCCATCCACCCACAGGCCTGAGTTATCAGCCTCAGGTCGAACCAAACCGACTCCCCTCCCCCGACTATCATACCTCCCACTTTGTCTTGTTTGTGCAGCACTACAATACAAATATCAATTGATATCCCCTCGTCCTCAGAAACATACTATCTTTGAATGCTGTATGTGTTTCTCCTTGGCCAAGCTTTATAAATATATTCAAGTTAGACAACAAGGACTCAGAGCTGAATTATTTTATCAAACAGATAACAATGCGATACAACAGGATAAATGGATAAGAAAGGATAACATGTAGCCCACTCTGTCTTATGCAACTGTTTTACTACAGGCTCTGCTTCACAGATGTCAACAACCCCTCAACCCCCCAAGTCTCACAAAAGCTCCAATGATTAAAGTTAATTAAAGTAAAGTGCCAATGTAATTCCACAGAGCCAGCTCTCTGCTTCAAGGGCCTGTCCATTTGGCTCTGACATTACCCAAACACAGCATCTATTGACAAGCTAATCGCATGCTAAGGTTATACTGGACACTCACAAAAAAGCCTTGGATTGCAAGGATCTCTAACGCACACAGACATATAATTAATAATTAAAAAGCTGGAATATATATCTTATATTTACACTGCAGCCTTTACACTGCATGCAGATACACTTGCATTCAACAGATGCATTATTTCACAAGCAAGACACACAACCACAACCAGGGAGATAGATATAGGATTTAAGACATAGAAAAAAAAACGACACATCTGGACGATATGCATAACGACATAGTCAAATGACGGGAAGTGCAACAAGAAGACAGAAGTACAGTTTAAAGTTGAATTGACACAGGCAAACGATTTGTCAGGTGAGAAATCGACATAGACGGTCTAATCTTCAAAATTGTTTTGTCACAACTGAAGTTGAATAGACACAGACAAATGTTTTGTCACATGTTCAGTCGACAAAGACATGCATGTCGACACATGTATGTCGACATAATTTTGGCCCAAGTGGAACCCCGTACAACCCAGATCAAAGTATTGCCCTGTACTCCCTGGCTAGCAGGCCGCTACGCCAGATGGTCTAAGCAGCGCTGCGGTGCAGCACTGCTGCCTGACACATACATGTAGGAAATGAGATCGGGGTCACCTGAGAAACGGACCTGTGAGTGGCACGAGCTATCATGTCCTGACCAGCTGTAGCGCAGCCGACAGTAGTGCGTCACACTGAACCATAGTCTATAGGAGGTATTGCTGACTTGCTTGATCTGTAGCAAAGAGGATTTTAAAGGAATAGTAGATTTGTTACTCATCGTGGACTAGAAGTGGATTCACTCATGTTTTGGGTATTAACTGTACACATCAAAGCAGTTGTTTGGATTATGTTTCAAAAGTGCTTGAAATATTTCTTTAGGGTATTTTCTATGTATGTATGTTAAAATCAAAACCCTCACAAAAGCATTCTGAATGTCTGCCAGTCTTTCTCAATATGTTTTTATTAAACCTT
>JAOEHI010051478.1:0-18583 GCA_025447815.1 Percopsis transmontana | reverse complement strand
GAGAGAGAGAGAGAGAGAGAGAGAGAGAGAGAGAGAGAGAGAGAGAGAGAGAGAGAGAGAGAGAGAGAGAGAACAGCTGTGGCTTTCCATCATCCCTGGATTTCACTGAACCCCTTAAACCCCACGAGAGTAAAGATATGTTTGTGTGTAATTGTGTGCATCTGTATACTCATATATAAAACAGTAAGCCGTGGTGGTAGAACTGCAACAACAGCAAGGCCTTAAACTATAGACAGTTGTAAGTATCAGTTTACGCTCTGGAACACATAAACACACACCTATTAACTTCCCACGAGAAAGACGTGAGTTCTCATGCGTTGGCTTTGGAGAGACAACACTGTGTGTGTGTCAGTGTTGAGTGAGGCATGTGTACTAAGGCATTTCATTACTCAGCAGTATTACGGTGTATAGAGGCGTTTCTGGGAAGCAGGTAGTGTTACACACCTGAGCGTGAGAGAGCAGACATGGGAATGTCAAACTGTCACATACACACACACACACACACACTGACAGATTTCGCCTCCATCTGTTTATGTGTCAACAAAACAGGAGTGCTTACATGCGATCTGAAAAGAGATGGATCAATGACCCTTTGAATCACGGATCACTTCTGATGTTTTCTTTAATACGAAGTCGTCGATCTCGCCTGCATCTCAACACAGACCTCGGCGAATACCTCGATAAAGCGAGGCAGACAGTAGGCTACAGTTCAGATTTAGACGTCGCTCATATACATGACAAAAGACAACCGGAATCACTGGGGAGTTTTACAATCCAGTCTACCAGCACAGTAGAGGGTCCAACGAGTCAATAGACCAAAGCGATTTTCACTGGGTGTATAACTTTGAATGTGAGAGCCAGAGGCAATATTGTCGTTTATAGGCTGGTGCTTCTCTTGATATAGCAGCAGCATATTTTACGGTAGGATTACTCGTAGACTATAATCTGTTAAATATTTATGAGCTCTAATCCAAACTAAACCACAAGCGTGTAGACGTAAATGGCATTGCTCTCTCAAATGATATTGGAGGGACACTGAAAAGCATAATTGTATTTAAACCCAACGTTTATATGAGGCATAGCCTATATACAGCCTGTTTTTCTATCGTCTGACAAGAAAGTTAGAGTTTTTTATGTCATGCTTAGGCTACAGGTCCCTGAATTTCATCAGTGGACGATAGCCTACAGTATATACTGTTCTTGTTAAGACGCAATTGAAAGCACCCAGACAAACCTGTTGTAGGTTCCTAGAGATCCATGTCTCCAGCAGCAGATCCAGTCTCTGGCGGTGATATTTCCCTGTGGTTTTCACAGCTATGAAAAGATCCATAGGAGAGATGTTCTCCACCGGTATGGAGGGGGAAGTGGTCCGCGGGGGGCCACTTATCGCTCTCTTCTCCCGGGCCAGTTTACTGAAGTACGCAGAGATAACCTTAACCCGCGGTATCCCCCCAGACGCATTGTCGACGCTGTGTGCAGACACCTTCTCCGGGCCGCCGTGGTGCCCAACTGCAGCGACCAGCAACGCGAGTAAAACGAGGAAAGTGACGGTTACGGAGGTTCCAGATGAACTGATGATGTATTTTGTCGTCCCTACAGTTCTCATTTTGACCTGACTTTAAATTAGAGTGTCCTACACTCCCAGCGTCATCCTTAAGATATTAGATTTGCTGTCACCCTGTCGCCGCCGAAATAGGAGTCGCCAAAGCGCGTTGGCTTGAGCTGCATTTTAAAGCAATATAGGAACAAGACACGCCCCTGGGTGGGTGCTGCCTGTCCATAGCCAGTGGCATCGTTGAGCGCACCATGTGGGCGTGGTTATAGGTGAAGAGGAGCGTGTGCCCATAGGGCGTCTTTAGCTGGTCCATGGCGCTAATCTGACGAATCACGCGTCGCGCACTCTGCATGCACTATTCAAAGTTGGTAAATTCATGTTATTTAAATAGAAACTCGTATATATTTTCTAGAAATAGTTTTGACATCATAAACTTCTTGATTTAGTTTTTTTTATTAAGTCTGTGTGTGTGTGTTTCAAAGACTTCGTGTAATAGTGATAAAGTGGAAATTCATGGACTTTAGCGGTACAGTGAGATGAAAGCGGCGGTTATCCGTGCAGGAAAATGCGTGCCTGGCGTTCCACACTTTGGAATGCGGCGGGCCGATTCTCCATGTAGACAGATGTTGAAGAAGGCTGTAACATAGGAGTGTGTGTAGCGCTGCCAACTTTCTGTCTGTGTGTGTGTGTGAGAGAGAGATAGAGAGAGATTTTAATGCCAATAGCAAGGGAGCCATGAAAGACCAACCACTTGAGGAATGCTTCCTTTGTAACAATGTGTTGTTTGTCTGCACTGTCCTACTCTTACATCATAAAGCAGCTGTGTGCAAGCTGTAACGGCAACGTAGATTCATCAGTAATGGGAATTCATGTAAGAGTTATCAAGTGGTTGATGTCTGCATTCCTTCACACAAAGAAAAGGTCCTCTTTTGTTTCCTCGCCTCGAAATTCTGTATATATTTCAAAACACAACTATCCGTGAAAGGGTGTGTGTGAATGTAGGGGGAGGAGTAGAGAGGAGTGCCAACCACTCTGACAGCGCAGGCCTTTCAGCGTTTTTGTAACACTGGTTCGAACCACACGAGTAATTCCAGCCAGTCACTATTTTAGCATTGCATTTCTTAGAAAACTTACTGTAAAATGATAGCTGCATCTACAGTATATACCGTAGATGGGAATCTGCCTATTGCCGGGGGCCTCCTGTATGTCTTATGGAAAGATTTTGACAATCTGTTTCTGGGGAAAGACCAACTTCCTCCTTGCCACATCTTCTATTAGTCCCTCGAAGACGAGTATCAAGACGGATGCATACTTCTTCATCTTCCTGGAGAACAGCTGCATGAACACACACACACACACTCTGTCTCTCCCTCTCTCGCCACACACACACACACACACACACACACACACACACACATGCAGGGCCAAAGATTTCCTCTCCACAATGCTGGCTTTGATTATGTTTTTAACAATATCAGTGCTCATTGTGTGTGTGTGTGTGTGTGTGTGTGTGTGTGTGTGTGTGTGTGTGTGTGTGTGTGTGTCTAGATATTTTGTGGTTAGTAAATGGATGTGGATTGAACTATTTTTTGTGTAGACGCCGTGAAGTTCGGTGTGTACTTGCATGAATTTCTTTGTAGTGGACCCTCCCTCCCTAACTCCTTTGCGGTAACACAAATGTTGTCCGTGTGTGTTTGTGTGTGTGTGTGTGTGTGTGTGTGTGTGTGTGTGTGAAACACTAATACACGAGGACAAGCCGTCGCCAGTCTTCCTTTCATCATTCGTTGATCTGCAAAAGCCCCGCTCTTTTTTTCATTCTCTCTTTCATTCCTGCTCTTCTTTGTTATCTGCCTCTTCTCTCTCCCCTCCCTCCCTCTCTTCCCTCCTGCCTCTCTCCCTCTCTCGTTTTGCCCCCCCCCCCCCTTCTCTCTCTCACACACTCCGAGTGCAGGTCACCATTTTCCAAGCCTCATGTTGGGACACTTCCCTTCATTCCTCCTACTTAATGCAAAAACAAACACAAACACCCACCCAAAATGTATTTAAGTTATATATAAGTTTATTTGAAGTAGATAGATACTTGTCCACCTAATTTGGCGGTTTGAAATAAGCACTATCATGATATGCAATATTTTGATGTAAAGCAAAAATACAACCAAGTATTGATGCCCACATGATTTGCCAGTAACATTTCACAAGGTTCAAGGCTTGGAAAAAGGGTAATGCTCTTTTCGCCTTTTAGCAAGTTGCAGTACATTCACATTAAACACAACTTGACATTATGCACAGTGATTGCTCGCTGTCTCACTCAGATAGTGCTTTCTAATTCCTAAGGCATCAGCAGTTTCGGCCGTTTGCCTTTGGGAGGCCAGACCAAAGGTGATGGCTATGCTTCTCATGGAAACACACACCTCGCACTGATAATGGAATTTTAAATGGCCTGCTCCTTATTAGCTTCTTGGTTTATTAAAAATCAGAGCCGTTTCACCATTCACCAGGCAAAGCCGCCAGCCCATGTCTCTGTTGCACATTAATTACTTTTCTGTGGAACTGGAAGCGAGGGAGCGGCAGAGGAAAGAGGGCTAAGTAAAAAGCCTTCTGCAATCTAAAATGGCAAGATATATTTTTTTTCCTCCCCTGACGTTAATACATCTTCAATGTGGCTGGCGGGCTCTTATCTGCAGAGCGACTGAGTCACGTCAGGCCCCGGTGAATTTCGATGATGACTCCGGGTCGCCCAATGAGAATACACAATGAAGCGAGTTCTGCCTGACATCACACTGGGCCCCCTTCTCAGTGGCTTACACACTAAACTCACTCGAAACTTCCCTTTTGCTGTGTTATGGAGACCCAAAATAGAGGGTCAGATCCGTGTTGAAGCGATACATGAACATTTTCATATAAATCAATATCTCTTTCGCTGCCGTCTGTGACTCTTTGAGGCAACGCAGTAACGATTCAGCCTAGTTCCATTAAAGTCTTTCCATTTGCAGATTTAATTGTTTTTAACGGTGTCCAGGTACAACGTTACTGTGAAAATGACATCAAGCAGCAGTGCTACGTTTTACGTAGCAATGTCTGGTCCTCCAGAGAGTATGGACAAATCAAATAAATAGAGAATGCTCAGGTGGAGAACTTGGAGGCGCCTTAACTGCATCAGTGCATCGGCGTTGCTAGCTAGGTTATCAATGGCGGCTGTAATGGTGTTGCACCATCTCAGAAGAGATTACAATTGCCAATTCCTTGTTTTTGTTATTGTGGAGCAGCTCTCCGTAGGCTAGGACACATCAGTTTCAAAGTGATTATTGCAAAATGTGGTCCAGAAACACACCCCTTACTATAGGGGTCGCAAGAACACACACATTGCACAAAGCAGTAATGACCTGGACACTATCCACTAATACATTTTAGAATTGACAAAATGGACATGAAGCGTGTATAACACGGCCAATGTGTATAAAATAAATGTGTGTAAAGCATATGGCGAACAATTTTGTATGCAAAAGCAGATATGCATGACAGTAATTATCCATCACGACTGTCCCTAACCCTTTGTGAAGTCAGTATGACGCGCAAGACATTGGCGATAACGCCGTGGTTTAAATTGGCAGGCTTCTTTAAATAGGAAGGAGGATTCTGAGCCATGCCTCGACTGAGCCCCGCTAGATTGGCATAACATTTGTTCAGCCTCAAACCGAAATGAGACTTTCATTACCAGAAGATCCTCGCTTGCTCCTCTTCTTCATAGGAACATCTCTTTCTGATCTAAAAAGTATATTTATACACAGAGCGAGAGCGATTCCCACTAAACTCTTCAACGTGTCACCCCGACGCTGACATTTCACGGAGAACCGAATACAAGGTCACTATTGTTTTATTTTCATGCTGAATATGGAATGGGGCACCCGGTACGAATAGATGATTACTTTATTCATATTTGTCCTGACACAGGTTTTTGTACCACCGCTAATACATCCGACTCTCATCTGCCGCCGCCTTTCTCCGCACCCCCGCGCACGCTTTCTCTTTTTTTGCGCCAAGGCGAGAGTGCCGATGAATTATTGAACAGGCCCGCAGTCCAAATGTCACAGCAGGGAAAATTGTTTGCGCTGGTTGGTAATTAGAATTTCATTGTTTGTTATGTAGGTTTGAATTCCCTGTCATTCTAGATTCCACCTTATCCGGGTGACGGCAGATATCTCTGTGTTTGTCTGTCTGAGGGAGACACTATAGGGCAGAGATGGAGAGATGGCATTAAGCACAACACAATCACTCTTTCAGCGTATGTACAAACACACACACACACACACACCGTAACTAACACAGAAAATGCTCATGCAGTAAATGCTTCTGACGTGAATTTTCTCCGTCTATGTCAGGTCTTTGTGCACTATGTATGCATGAATACAGTCTATTGAAAATACTGTTGATCTATCTATCTATCTACTGTTTGTTTGTTTGTGACATTTTACGTCACTGCTTTCGATGGTGTCTGTGAGTAACTTCTCCAATGCAGTTCTTTTCCCTGTGTTATCTTGTCACATTGTCCCAGCAGCCTGTGTGTGTGTGTGTGTGTGTGTGTGTGTGTGTGTGTGTGTGTGTGTGTGTGTGTGTGAAATCAACCATGCATTTGCATGAGCTGTTTTAACACAGACCAAGGGTGATGTAGTATAGCGCTCTCTGAGTGCTTTAATGTCATGCTAAATCACTTTAGGGTCTCTCTTTCTCTCTCTCTTTCCCTCTCTGCTTATTCACGTTAACAGAATTTGTTTCTCTCTCCTGTGTCAGCCTTTCACTCTTCTCTCACACATTGCGGCTATTTCCATTGTTGTCTTAGTTTTGGAAAAAAATCCTCTGTGTCCCGTGGTTTTCGTAAAATGCTCTCTGGCAAAATAGGAGCTTTTTGTGCTTCGACATATGATATCTGTGTGCATAAAATGACACTGTACAGTTTGATGTGAAGAAATAGTGTGGCTTTTACAAGCGTGGAGCATGTCAGGGTGCTACAGAGGTTATACTGAGGCTATACTGCCATTGCACACGGACAAACACACTGAAAACACACTTCAAATTATGGAGCCACACAAATATAATTTCGCAAATCACAGATATTTTCTCCCCCTTTGCTCTCTTACAAAACACCTTCGCCGCCGTGTCTCTCATTTTCTCGTCTTTTCTTCTCTTCCTCTCTTTCCCTCCCTCTCGTTTGTCTCTCTGTGTCTTCTTTCCTGCTCTCTATCAGTAGGAGTCAAAGTGTGGCTGTGGGGGCTAAATTGCCCAGTGATTGGCCCTCACTTATCCCAGCCTCCCCGGTGCATTTGAAATTCACGATTGCAGCCGAGCCAGCCTGAATCAAAAGGCCTACTTTGAAGGAAATGTTTTCAATAAGGAGCAGGGGGATGGAGGTAAAGGCTTATGATTTATGTGTGTTTTGCTTCCAGTAAATCCATGTTTATACCCTGTATTGCTACCTAAATAACACGTGCCATACCATAACCTGCTCATAACCTACCATAACCAACAGTAAACAGTGTAGAATGTTTTCCTTTCTGGTGCGCAGTATCACAATTTGCCCGAATATTGTATTTCTGTCATCGGTTCGTGATAAATTAATTAGATTTAGCCAAATAGGATACTATTTAAGGTAACTAGATATATCCTAGATCCATATTTAAATTAGTAAAGAGAAAATGATCAGATGTTTAGCAGATGTTCGCATTTTGCTCATGCATAGTTAAACGTATGGTAGTTTAAGACAGTTACTGTACGCAAATGTGAGTTAACACCTGGTTTTATTTTGCCTTTGTTACTGGGCTTTATCTGTGGCCCTGCGACCCTATGACCTTTACCGTGCCCTTCAGGTGCCCTGAACAGGAGGATCTGGGCCTACATATCCTACATCCTTGCTAGATCCAGCGTTTGGAGGATCACTGGAAACACACTAATACATTAAGCATTGAGCAGATGGTGTGTCAACAGTCTGTATTCGTAAGTGTCCCCATATAAGTGATGGATTATTGCAGTGTGCTTGCAATATTACTTATCTGGCCACAGCAATTTGGCCCAAGACAAACAGCAGTGGCTGTGAAAGGCAATGGTGTGGTTTGCAAATAGGTAATCTTTGGTCAGTTTAACCCATGTGACTCTTCTGGGCCGGTACCTAGTGAAAGAATGAGTAGGCTGTGTGTGTGTGTGTGTGTGTGTGTGTGTGTGTGCGTATGCGTATGCGTATGTAATAGTGTGTGGCCTCTAGGCAAAATGCATCCTGTGTGCATCTATCTTTTCTTCTATGCTATTTATGCGTTTGTCTCTCATTCCTTTTTCTCTTTCTACTTACACATCCTTTTGACAGAGAGCTTCCATTTTCTCCTTTCTGTTGTCAGTCAGGGCTGCATTGTGCCGGGCGGTTGAGGATGACACCGTGTCCTTGCTCTCTCTGGGAAAAAAAAAGCGCCTCCTCTTAGACGACACCAGGACTTGGCAGATTGGAATCAGATCGGGGCTTATTGTGTGGCTCTGTCAAAGCACTTAGTGTGATGTGGCACAACGCAGGCCCCATTCAGGGCTCAGGGACTCAACCCTAACTGAGGCCACACTATAGGTGGCATTGTGAATCAATCACTTAAACACAAGGTTTAACAGGAAAGAACACAAGGCTTTAGTCTCTTAATCAATATCCAATTTGAATCTTTTTTCTCTGTAATTTGCTTACATTATCTGTTCTGGGGTCGTGAGGGGAAAAAAAGGAGTGCGAGGGAAGAGATTGTGAGGGATAGACAAAGGAAAGGAAAAGTAAAGCCTGCCCGATTAGAGCTCGGCCTTATGCAAATCTCATCTGTAAATTAGCTGTCAAATCAATCCCCTAAACCCGCTTTGAAGCACTGGTTTCCTCTGCCGCAGTTGCAGCTTAGACACAGGTCTAAGAAGGAGCCCATCAGGAATAGTTGCCTGCTAACTTGTCTGTCTGCTTGAGGCGGGCATCGATTAACCCCGCGCCAGCCTCTCACCTGCACGACCCCGCAAGCGCTGACTTCTTCCAGCGAGACCTCCTCGGGGCAGGAGGGCTCTGCACAGCTGTGGAGGCAAAGACCCCCACTTACTAAACAAGGTTTCCAATTCAGCTCTACTCCAGGCACGTAAAACACAGAATCTACGGATTACATTAAGGAAAGAAAACAAATGATAAATAAATCTACTGTTCTTATTATCTTAGTATTTTTTGCACATTTTTGTATTAATGGTTGGACTGGCACAACTGCGTTTTTAAAGTAAATTGAGTTGAAAACAATTAACTATAATTTAAGGTAATGTTTTTATCTGATTGCAATGAAAGGTGTTTGTACAAGAGCAGGCTAGTGGCTACACATGGGTCATGCTAATAGCTAGCACTGCTACTTTACACTCCCAACCCCAGTGTCCCCATTGACGTGTATAAAGTCAGGTCACGTTAGAAACAGCCAAATATGTAAAAGCCAAACATGGTAAGCATCAAGGGAGGCACTTTCTTATTTTAGTCATTAAATTGCAATTACTGTCAAAAAATGCTCCAATTTGGATTGGCAACCCACCCTGCTAGCATTTATTACCGCTTCTCCATCTGTAGCTTTAGTATTAGTAGAGCTACCGGGTGAGCTGTCAGTTCATGTCTCGCAAACACCCACTCCCTGGCAACCTGTGGACGGATAGGGCCTCAAATAGACACTTATTTTCAGGGACAAAACACTCCAGACACAAAACTCTTCTCTTGTCTCTTGGCATCGCTTATTTCACTGTTTCACTGATGCCTGTCTACTGTCTAAAAGAGCCTATTCATACCTCTAGCTGCAGTCCCACACACATTCAGCTGTCTCCGCTACAGCCAGCGGAACGCCTTGTGCAGACAGACCTTGCCAGTGTCCCGAACGCCATACAAGACACAGAGGACTGTCTGCTACTACAGTGCTAACATCTCTCTTTGGCGTTCATGTCCTGAGCCACAACAGAGCCTCTGTCCAGTCCTGTGTGAGTGCGTGCGTGTGTGCGTATGTGTGTGTGTGCGTGTCTGGATCTGCGTGCATCTGCCATGAATGGTGTTGTGTTCCCGTATGCAGCTGTTGGATTCAGTGTGGGTGAGGGTGCCAGCATTCTGTTCTCCATTGTCAGCTCCAGCAAGCGTCACTCTCTCCTACTCACTCCCACGAGCGCGCACCCTGTCCGAGCGCATCACACAGCCCTGGCCCTGTCCCCGGCCCCGTCCCTGGCCCTGTCCCTGGCCCCGGCCCCGGCCCTGGCCCTGTCCCTGGCCCCGTCCCCGGCCCTGGCCCTGTCCCTGGCCCCGTCCCCGGCCCCGTCCCCGTCCCCGGCCCCGGCCCCGGCCCCGTCCCGGCCCTGGCCCTGTCCCTGGCCCCGTCCCCGGCCCCGTCCCGGCCCTGGCCCTGTCCCTGGCCCCGTCCCCGGCCCCGTCCCCGGCCCCGGCCCCGTCCCCGGCCCCGTCCCCGTCCCCGTCCCCGGCCCCGTCCCTGGCCCCGGCCCTGTCCCTGGCCATCCAGTTGCAAGGGCTGCGAATCAATCGTGATACGTCCCCCTGCCCACCCCCCCACCCTCAATGTGTCCGTCCCCGTCCCTGTGACCTGCTAGATCGGTCTGTGTGCAGGCCTAATCGGAGACATCAGTCGGGGGGGGGGGGGCAGTCAGATATACTTTTCCGGCATCTCCACAGACGGACCCCTAAGTGGGGGGTGGGGCGGTCCAAGTCAGATAGGAAACGCTCTGACTGGAGGCGGGGGGGAAATGTGTTCGCAACCCACCAGAGGTCGATCTCTCCTCCATCCATGTCTATATGTAATCAAAGGAATGTCTGCGTTGTTTTTCCCCCACTGTAAGTGTTTAAGTACCGGCTGCCATGGCTACTAGCTGCCACTGCCTGCCACCGACACTGTAAGGCTTCACAGAACAATGATGAGTGATCACACACCATCTCCGTCCTTGATGCAAGCCATTGTCTCTTCAATCAGCTCTCTGCTGTTGTTTGTTTTGGGCCTTGTGTGTGTGTGTGTGTGTGGGTGTGTGTGTGTGTGTGTGTGTGGGTGGGTGTGTGTGTGTGGGTGGGTGTGAGTGTGTGTGACGGTGTTGTTTACGGCGCAAGAATCCCTCCAGTGCGATTTGCACGGCTCTCTTGTTTGCTTGCTGTGATGAATCTTAGCCCTAATGAAACGCAACAACATTCCTTACGAGGGAGGGACGTGTTCTCTCATCCAGCAAATTCCTCCACTCCTCCGAACGCCATCCATACTCACGTCATCCCGGAGAGGACGCTGAGCTGTGTGGGCTTCCAGAAGGCATTCAGAGAGGTGTTGAGCATGTTGATCTTTGTTTTGTTTTTTTCTAAATAAAGCGATGTTGTTTAGCAAACATGCCACAAAAGGAAATGTATGAAATAAGCAAGCCCAAATGTTGGGGTTTCTGGTAAACAAAACAATGCCTAACCCCTATCTGCTCCATGTAATAGCAGCATGTAATTCTAAGTCACTTTGGATAAAAGCATCTGCTAAATTACCTCATTGTAAAAACAACTGATTTAGAGCTAACGTTTATAAAATTGCAGTTGTAGCCATGTTTCTTAACCTAGTCCTGGCCCCTCCCATTGGCCACGACAAGGTCGGACTCGTATATGTGAATAATGTAACTGTTTTCCTGCATATAGTTCTGGAGCACAGATACCTTCCACTTGCCTAAATTAGAGCGAGCAATCTTATGCTAGAGGGCTACGGTCAAGTGTTAGTTTGAGCCCGCGTCGGTGCGTTGTTGTGCTAGTCCCGATGAATTTCTCCGCTTATCTGTTTGGTGTAGGTCCTTAAACTCCCATTCATCACTGACAAATCCTCACACACACACACACACACACACACACACACACACTCAAACACAAACACAAGCCCACACACACTAACGCACAGCAAACATAATGCTGTGATCTGCTTCGTTTGGCCTCTTTTATCTTCCTGCTAGGAATGTGGCCAGCTATGATAAGGCCTCACACACACACACACACACACACTGTGATGCTGGCTCTCTGTCTTCTGAGCCCATGCAGTGAGTAGGGTTTTCTTTTGTGTTGGTGACAGAAGCACGGCTGTGGCCAGCCACTCTGTCTTCCTATCTGGGCCCACTTTATCTGTGTATCTCATGAGACACACACACACACACACACAGGACAAAAAGACCCAGCGAGCGACAGACAGGAAGATGCTGAAGGCTGACTTATTTCCCACCCGTTGATAGACAGGTTGACAGGCATAGAGCCAGGGACAGGAAGTGAGGTGAGGTGAGATGAGAACAGTGGCCGAGGGGACCAACATCGCATCCGTTTTGCCGTCTCACAAACACTCCGAGGCGTTGGGATCTGAGCACGCGAGGGGAACCGCCAATCAAAACCCAGCGCTGAAACAACCCTCGTGTTCGGAACCAGTAGCAGAGGGAGACAGGGACAGCGGCAGTATAGTAACAAAGTATGATTTTACAGGCAGGGGTCAAAATCCAACAGACACATGCAGGTAAAAACACAGGACGACAAGGAAGAGGCAATAATCCAAAAGGGCAGGCAATAGTCCGATACACAAAAGGCAGAAGCTAAAGTACAGGTAGCGATAAGGCACATGCAAACACGAAGAAAACAGAGAGTAAACTGGCAACACTAGAGGTAATCAACAAAACGCTTTTCCGGAGGCAAACCTCATCAACTCCGCACAGACACGCAGGAAGCAGGACATTAGTATAAATACAAATGGGGAGACACAACGAGACCAAAACAACGAGACTAATCAGGGGTAAACACAAAACTATGGCGCTGGATCCCGGCTAAGCGCTTTAAGTTTTAGCTGTTGTCTTTAGCTTGAACTTTTAACTCAACATAATCTGACAGAAGGCCCAGCGTATGTAAGCCTAGCGCGCGTCCATAGTGGGAGCGCGTTGCTCTGGTTCAGTGCCAACGCTCCACGCACCATTATGTGCATACTGACGTCAACACCGCTGTATTTAATCTCCTTTTATTTAGATAGGGCTGGGGTTTTGTTTTCAGCTGCTGTGAAAGATGTATGCATTGCCATGCGCTCCCTGTGTACACAGTGGGGGAAGGGGGGGGGGGGGGCATGGTCACACAACACCGTGAAAACAGAACCCACCCCCATGCCCTACACACACACACACACACACACACACACACACACACACACAGAGCAGTGGGCCCCTGTGCAATCCATCATCCTCCACAGACATACCGAGCTCCTTGTCCCAGTAGATGACACGACACACACCTCATTCCCATCTCATCTCTCCCCTCTCCACCAGGATATATCTATCTGTCTATATATCTATCTGTCCATATATCTATCTGTCTATATATCTATCTCCTCCAGCCATAAAGCCTTCCCTGAAATGCAGACAGAGAAAGGAAGGTGGTGGAAGCAACGGGTGGAGGGGGCAGATTGAGAGATAAAAAAAGAGCAAATGAACACGAGAGAGAGAGAGAGAGAGAGAGAGAGACAGCATACAGGTAACGCCCTCACCTGCGTCTCTGTCAACATGCCTGACAGCACATAATGACTTTCCCTCCCCTCGCAGGGCCAAAGAAAAGACACAGGAGGAAAATAGGAGAAATATAGTTGTATGTAATGCCGCCCCACACACACACACACACACACACACACACACCCACCTCCGCTCCCTGAGGACATGCCTGCCCGCCTGCCTCTGTTAATTTCTATTGTCAGCAGGTCTGAGGCGGGCTGGCCAATCAGAGGCGAGAGGCAGCCGGCGGGGTCCGCCGCCGCTCGGCAGCTTCAATTTAAAGGTCAGCTGATAAGCAGCCAGATTCATGCATAATCTGGACCGCTCTTCATGCAGCCGGCCTGACGGCTC
This sequence comes from Percopsis transmontana, assembly GCA_025447815.1. Lineage (NCBI taxonomy): Eukaryota > Metazoa > Chordata > Actinopteri > Percopsiformes > Percopsidae > Percopsis > Percopsis transmontana. Next base: position 5,133 of record JAOEHI010051478.1, on the reverse strand, counting down.
CACAGCCACGCGCACGCACACACACACACACACACACTTTATATGTGTCTATGATCGTCACTCTCAAAGTTTTTGTTATTTCCCCGCAGATGGTGACAACTTTTGTAGCCGTTCTCATCCATCTCTCTTTCCCCTTAAATCCAAAGAGAAAATAGCTATTTGTTCTACCTAGACGCCTCGAGGGGAGTGGCTAAAGGAGAGGAGTATAAGAGAGAGACAGCCTTTTTGTTTTAGTTTATTTGGAGACGGATCGTCGTAAGCCAAAGGCGTTGGTTCTAATCCGGACGGACTAACATCTCTGTTCTCTCAGCGGGAGGCCAGAAATCTCCGTAGACCCCCCGTCCCCTTGCTCCTAGTCTCTCTAATCCGAGAAGCACTCAATGACCTAATTGGATGAGTTATGACAGCTCTTTGCCTCTCCTAAGTCCCCTCCCATCTCAATGAGATTAACACACGCTGTAATTAATGAATTTGGGGCACTTTCAAACGGTTCCTCCGTACCCGCCTGGCTCGGGGGGGTCTCCGACATGTTCAACAGTTACTGAGCTCTAGGAATGAGACTAATAGAGGGAAATGAATAGTCTGGTGCTACAAGATGTGTTTACATGTGGATTAGAGTGAAGGACGTGTTTTGTTTTGGGCCAGTTTCACAGCTTGGTTAATGTATGTGCGCTATGAAAAAGCAGAAGGGTTCTGGTGTCTTTTACTGGGTACATATTTGTCAGTGTATGGCTGTGTGTGTATGTGTGTGCCTGTGTGCCTTTGTGTGTGTGTGTGTGTGTGTGTGTGTACTGTACTTGGCAGGAAGCTCTCCCTGCAGTAGCTCAACACAGCATTGTGTTTGACACCTCCACAGGCAACCTGCGGCAGAGTGCCGGTGTGTGTGTGTGTGTGTGTGTGTGTGCATGTGTGCGTGTAACTTGTTGTCCTATAGACACGGGCAAGTCATAAGCAAAGCCTAAAATTAGGAATTTTCTTACATGAGTGCAGTTGTACCCTGGTTACCATTTATTTATGAATTCAACCATTCAATAATTCATCGAATTAAAAAGTAAAGTATGTGAAAGGAGAATAGGATGTTTTCCAGCATATAGAGTGATTATGTAATTAGAGCACGTGCACTGCTGGTTCTATCAGGTGTGATTGGGATTGGTAGGAACAGGTAAGGAACTCCTTCTTGTAACTGTTAAAGGGATGCTTGACTGCGTTATTGTGCCCCTAGAACCCAACATGTCCTCCCCAGCTCAACTTTTCTTATTGAGACACAACTGTATGTGGCTATAGGGGGAGGAGTAGAGAAGAGTGGGAGAGTTTTCGTGACACTGGTTTCCACCACTTGCCAGGTGAATTACGGTAAAAAAAAAATTGAGGAGCGTACCTTTAAAAAGCGATGTCATAAAGTCATAACGCGATGGTTAATGTTTATACTGCATTGTTTATTTTAATTATTCCTGCTTGATTCTCTGAAATTGCCTACAGCTCCTTTAATTTTCAAGCTGCATTCGTAGAAGATTCCAGGAGAGAATTAAAATAGACAGGTTGACAGGAAGGCATAGAGTCAGAGTTTGGCCTCTCCTTTCAGTTAGCAGTAACAAAAGTGAATATTGCTCTGCTGTCAGAAATTGTGAAAATTGCAATATGACGCCCTAGACTATTTAGAATTTGTGACTTTTAAAGCTATTATATTTGACATTTGAAAAGGCTAACGCCATAAACAGCGAAGGTATGCCGGTGCCTCTGTGCCGCTCTGGAAAGTCTCTCAAAAGTCTGGATGAACGATGACTGATCATTTAGAGATTTAAAAAAATGCTGAGCACATTTCTCACAGTTCTCAGTTTTAAGCATAATGTACTGATAGGTGACATATCAACCTGTAAATACAAAAGAGAAAATACCTTTTATGTGAGACATTTTCTATCAGTCTAATGTGAGTCTTGGATCATGAATGACATTCTATGTAGCCTGCTCACTAAGTCTTTACATTGCTGGTGTCTTGGGTCTGTCCCCCGTTAGAACACAACCCCCCCCCCCCCTCCCCTATTCCTTTTGACTGCCAGCACTTCTTGACTTGACTGAGGTAGTAACTTTATCTTGCCCACACACACACACACACACACACACACAAACACGCACACATGCACGCACACACACACGCATGCACAGAGGCCTGTTGGCAGCCCCTAGCCCTAGACCCTACTATCACTAATGGATGTAATCTTACCCTATTCTAATATGGTCTAGGTCTCCACTCCACCACACACACACACACACACACACACACACACACACACACACACAGAATCCCATCAGCTCCGTCTCAACCAAGTCCTGACAACATTTGCAGATAGATTTGATCTTGCATGCTTCCATCTGTCTTTCTGGCTACAGCACGTCTGTGCCTACACAAGACACACACACACTCACACACACACACACACACACACACACTCACACACAAATGTACTTTGTACATTCATTCAGGATTTTTCCGTTTTAAAATGTAATTTCCGCCGTTTGATAAAATGAATGTTTTCTCTGCATGTAGGAGTTGAAAGAGATGAATGATCGTGAGCAAAGATCTGAGTCATCTTACAATCACATTTTAAGTCTTTGTACAACTATAGACTCAATAGTCTTGATAATTTAATTTAGTTAGTGTAGTTCATTTTGTTTTCCCATAACACCACAGCAAGCTTTGGCACCTAAAGCTCTCCTGGCTCCCATTAAACTTCTACTGGCCCAAAGACAATACCGTAAATATATAAATAAACCGATACATAAATATATTGTAATTACATGCAGTAAAATTATGCATGCCTTTCATGCGTTACACTGACAAACAGTTAATACAACCTCTGCGATGACATGAAGGCTAATTATAAGTCTAATATCCCGTACAAGAGCACGGATCAGTGCTTATTGGGTTCTTGGCTGAACTAGAGCCAAACTCATTTTATGAAGGGTCACACTGACAACCAATACACTATGGTGTTGCTAAACCTGTGGCTATATGAAAGAACAATACATGACACGGTGGCTACCAAGTAGCTCAAAGTAGCTTAAAAAGGAATTTGTTGCATGGCAAAACCTCAGAATCCAAAACACTAGTTTTGACTTCACTCTGACTCTACATACAAGTAATAAAATGAGGTTTACGTTTACAGCCGTAATTTCCACGGTTTCCGTGGTGGGGGGGCGGAACACCGCCATGCAGGAATAAGGGACTGGGCTTTTAATTTTTTTTCTTTTCCTTTCGTTATTCTTTTCTCTCTTTTTTTGTACCGTATCTCCTTATGCATCTTTAGCCGAGCATTTGGCCTGTGTGAGTGTAGTGGGCTAACCGTGGCTTCAGGCTAGCGGGCCAGTGTTATTGTTGGATTCAGTCCTAATGCAGGACAACATTCACATATAGTGTCTTGTCTCAGAGGAGGAGGCATGCTGTGTGTGTGTGGCAGAGTCTGTCTGCCTGCGTGAAAGGCAATCCACTAGAGCAGATGTTGCCTTATTTGTGTTAGGGTGCCCAGGGCCTGTAAGGCAGAGAAGGGAGAGGGACAGGGGGAAGAAAGGCCTCTATGTTTGTCTTCCACCAGCCTGCCAGTCAGGCAGCCACCACCGGGAGCCTCCAGGCCAAGAAGCCAGTGGATTTTACACTTGGATAACCCCTCCCCGTCTCCTCCTGTCCCCTCGTCTCCACAGTGGCACATCGCGTCCCCTACGTTCTTGTCACGCGGCTACACACCCCAGCAGGCCTGACACACACGTTTGATATACAATGTCTGTCCCCTCAACGCTTTGTTGGTTCAGTGGCAGTCGGCAGAGAAGCTAGGAAATAAACCGTTCTGTTCAGTATTTATATCAAGTTTAAGAATATTAGCTTTCCGCTGCGGCATTGAAATGTACTCCAATGTTGAAGTAACCTTCGGCTATTGAATCTGTAAATATTAATTAATTTCTCACTATTCAAAGTTACTTTTTGAGCTACAAAGATGATGAATTACTTACTGACGACCTTCAGTTCAACCTCTTTTTTTCAGTTAGACATTGTGTTCTGTTTTTATTGCTGCCTCCAGAACAGCCAAACCGCCAAACATAACAGGATAGGCTGGTGTACTCATCCTCGTTGCCTAACCCTTACCTGCTTCTTCATACTTGTAACTATCCACACTGTTAGTCGCTTTGGATAAAAGCGTCTAAGCGACAAAATTGTTGTAATTGTTGTAACTATATGCTATACTATAGCTATATGCTCCTGACTGAAATCACAAAAAACACGCACATTCGCAATCTTACCTTCCAAACGTTATGCAAAAGGAGAGATCATGAAAATTTCTGCTAGCATCCAGATGTAAACGAGTTTTCTCCAAGGTCTTTTTAGCACAAGGATGTCAACATTGTTTTTGCACTGATGAAGTGAACACCATCACTCACCTACTGAACCTAATTACACACTTTCAGAACAATATCCCGATGATGGTGACGAAGGCTTTAGTGGCGCAATAAATAATTGTGGGCATTGTGTGGCCTTCCATTCATCGATCACTCACATTCATTTATTGCACCTGTTGTGGGTATATATGTCTGGGTTTGTTTGGGGATTATTGTTGGTTGTTGTTTGTCGATGACAAAGTAGCTTGATTATTTTCTCAGTGTGCGCGTTCTCGTCTGTCTGCACCTGTACTCACTTCATCCTGTTACAAAAGTTTTGATTCAATACTTGCAATTTCTGTGCGGGGGAACCTTCCTGTTGCACAAACTGTGAAAGTTCACATAGTGCTGTCCACAGCCGGAATATAAACAAAAAAATGTCAAAATATCCTCAACTTCACACCACTGTGGTAAAAGGTGGCCATTTAATTTCATAACTGTCTGCTGTTGAATGTAGAGTAGGCCTGCTATGTTGGACCCGAGAAAACCTTCTTTATATCTACGTATTGTGTGTTTCCCTCAGAGTTTTGCTCTTGAGTTTGTTCAGACAGCTGCAGTAAAAGAGCTCTGTATTTCAGCAGTTATGTGATTTTGTAGCAAAATGTGATAAACGGCAATGGTTCCCTCCTTGTTGTAACAGCGGTGCGTAGTGAGCGAGAGTAAGCGCGAGCCCGAGGGACACAGACAGGCGGAATTGCCGATGAAAAC
>JAOEHI010051477.1:0-18584 GCA_025447815.1 Percopsis transmontana | reverse complement strand
TATATATATATATATCTATCTATCTATATATCTCTATATATCTATATATATATCTATATATATATATCTATATATATATCTATATCTATATCTATATCTATATATATATATATCTATATCTATATCTGTATCTATATATATATATATATCTATATATATATATATTTAGCCATTTACTAATAGTATTAATTGGTCAAAATTCTTATTGTCAGTAAACGGTTAATTATAAACATCCCTAACAAACACCCATACAAAAGTATTAAAAACTGGCTATGTAATATACAACATTACAAAGTGGTAACAACAAAACTATGCTACATAACTTCTGGCCTGTGACTTTATTTTAATTGCTGTGCAATTTTTTTCAAAGTGGCAACACTTAGACTTACATAATTTACTTTTTTGAGCCCGAGAATTTAACCTTTGCTGGTATTGGACTAAACTACAACAAACTTCTTTGTATAGTTTTATCATCAAATATGCCCCTTGATAGAGGCATGACAGCACAGCCATGACGTAGTCAGCAGAGTCTTATCGCATATAAAGAAAATAATATACCGTATTTAGCTTTAAGGTTCTACTAAAGAATGTTTTAGACCAAAAAAATATTTTATATATGTAAAATAAATATACTGTATAACAGAATTTTGGAAAATTATTTAGAACCTCAAAATGTCCTCAATGTTTATGTTTTTAACAAAAGCTGTAGAGGGAAGTTTAAAAAATATGTGAGACTATGAGAGGTGTAGAGGGTGGAGTAGAGAGTATTGTGAGCCACTGGTGGGAGATTTGAGGAAGAGGCATGTACTTTCAAACCAAAATAATGTTTTAGTACATTTCATCCACAAGGGGAATTCTAGACGCAAATTTAGGATTGTACCTTTAAGAAAGTTGCCACATACTAGTTACAAAGAGGTAGGCAGTACGGTAGACAGTATGTCACTAAGGCTTGTTGTCTTAACCCTCCATTGGGCCCACAGCTTATATTTTATGATCTGATCTCATATAGCAAGCAATTCCTTGTTCCAAAGCAGAGTAGAAATGTAATAAGGAATGAACATATCCACAATGGAAAACCAAGAATAGACCCCCTTAAAGGTTTCTTCATGGAAATATTTAAGGCCTAACAGCAGTGACATTAATGCATACAGTACCATATCTCATATACTGTTCATATGGTGAATGGAATTGAGGTTGTATTGATATTGTACATCAAAACTGTGCATAGATCTTTTTTTTTTAACTACTTCTGGAACGATAGCAGAATTTTCATCTCAGAAAACCTAAATATACTATAAAATATACTGCCATACATTACAAATTCATGAAAATTGGTTTCCCGGCTGCCACTGTACACATGACTTAACTGTGTATACGTTAATTCTACGCATTTCTGTGACTTTCTCACTAATACATTCTTTAAAGATTTCTTTCTCACTTAAAGTTTACAAAGGAAGGAAACACCTTGCTATTTTGTTTTCATACTGACACTTAAGAGATACATTATCAACTCAGTATGTTTACGCAAAGACAAAGGGTAGGGTATTTTTTTATACATAGTATATCAACAGATGATAAATTTAGACTATTCTTATCTTTACTGGAAACAGATCCTAAATATTGAGTTATCTAAGACTATGTCGAATGTTAGTGTTGCCTATCATCTACAGGGTGTGTCACTGAGCAAAGTTCTCCATGAGACGCCACTATCACAAAATCACTATCATGTAGAGTTTTCTGTCAAACAATTAAATCTACTACATGTTTTATGTTGATTTGTAGTGCACTGTGGTAAGTGTCTTAAGTGTTTACTGCAGGATTTGCAATTTAAACACTAGCTGTTATCTAACATTTGTTTTGTTTGGTGTGACTTGACTTACTTAAAAAGGTGCACGCCTTGATTTGTGTCTGGAATACCCTTTGTGGTTGAAACCAGTGTTACAAAAACGTTATGGTTTGAGTGTTGAGTGGCTGGCACAGCTCTCTACTCCTCCCTTTGAGTGCTTATAGGCTCACATCTTCTCAAGCCCTCCCGCTACAACCCCTTTCATGCGCAGTTGTGCATGAAAGTTCAAGTGCACATAAATAGTGAGCGGGGGCAGAAATGTGGGGTTCTGGGGGGCATTTAAAACTCAACAGAGGAGTGTACCTTTATTTTGTACAGTAGGCAATATGGCTTATGTGAAAATGTAATTGTTGTGACTCTTCTATCAGTTATGTCTTTGACTAGGAGTAGAAACTGAATCAAGGCTATTGAACATGCTGAAATGCAACATTTGCATTTAATAAAAATCAAAGGATAAAGCCCTTGTTGCTGTTAATGATCAATAGAATTGCTTATTTTTAACACCAAACCTCAGACTAAAGTAACTTCAGCAGGCATTTGGCCGGAGATGGACAATGTTTAGTACTTGATGTAAAGCCAAGAGGTCTTCCACAACAAGTTCCCCCACCCCCATTCTGGCTCTCTTGGTGGCTGAGGGGCAAGGCTGTCATCGTGAGAGCTTATTAGCGCGACCTCTTGGAAAGAAAAGTGACACAGGCGTACCACGCTGTCCCACGATGGAAGGAAGAGAATTTAGGGGTCAATCAGGATCTTGTTTCCACATCGCCTACAGAAAACTAAATAATGACTTATCAAAACACTGGCTCTGGCTACATCCACGGTATACAAAGGTTTAACTGGTAATTTTTATTGCATTAATACGCATTACAGTCTTTAAAGTGGTAGTGTGTCATTGCAGTGTGTCATTGTAATGTAAACATGCTAATTACCACTTCTCGAGGGTCCAGTGTGTAATCCACTGCAGTGGTGATCTTTGGAATCCTCCTTTAATCTTCTATCTATAGTATCCAACTGTCTTTAAAGACAGTTAACTCTTCATCTTCTCTTCTTTTCATTTGACATTGTACAATACATATCCATGCCCCTATCTACTATCCATACCACTGTGACAACAAAAACCAGCACACCCTGACTCACGAGAGATAAAATTCTCACGATCACTACAGAAAGGATTTACAGTATGTATTCTACACAATTGATTCTATTTAGAGCTAAAAACGGTCACTTTACAGTTTGTAAAAGTAAGTCATCAATTCAACCCCACACAGCTAAGGAGAAGTCGTCTGTGCACCACTGTTTTAATTTTACAACAGATTATAAAAACCAAATCAGAACTAAAAATGGAAAGGGGTTTAGGAATGGGCAGTAAGCTGAATACTTGCAGTAAAATGTATTTATTTATAGTTGCTCATCTTGAAGAAATAAAATATTTGTTGATATGCCATTAGAGACTATTATTATATAGCCTAAAATAATTCTCATGAAAATGTCTTTTGTAAACAAAAGGTTTTCTAGGGATGTCCCGAACGAAATCAAACACCGGGATCAGAGCCGATCAAGGCATTTTTTAACGAGATCGGCAACCATGACCCAATAAAGATCCTAGGGTTAGGGTTAGTCAGTTGCGCAGATTGTAACGTTCTGTCACACGTTACAGTAGGACCGAGTAGCATAGCTTGAAACTACAAATTATCGAGATGTCAACCGTGTGGAAATTCTTTAAATTAGATTAAAGCAGCCCAACAGCTACCTACAATCGAAGCTTACTCAGACGAAGAAAGCACAGACGCAGCCTTCACTGGCGAGCGCGAAATTTAGTCGAGACAGGGATAAGGCAAGGAAAATATCAGAAAACAATTAAATGTATCTCTTTACCAGCCAATTTCGGTGGTAGAGAACATAGGCTTTCGCTGGCTTATGGAGCCACTATATGTCCAACCCTCCCGAGTGACTACATTACATTTCAGACACGGCTATATCAGAACTTTACAAGGTTTGAAATCACCTCTGACTTTGTTGCAAAAGCTTTAATAACTTCACACGGAAGCGTTAAACGTTCCAAAAACCTTTAATGAAACACAAAAGAACAAGATGAAAACATACAATAATAAACCATCACGCATGTCCCTCTTGCCTGTCTGGACACATTACTGCTACTCACACTCTGAACAGGAAGTTCAGCTCATTAAATAATATACCAACATATATTTATTAATAAATCGGAATCCGCAGCTAAAAATATTGAATGGATCAGATCAGATCAGGATACCAAAAAAGTTGATCGGGACATCCTTAAGGTTAGTTACGGTAAGTTAAACATTATCTGTCCTCATAAAGCTAGTCAGACATAGGAGGGAGGGTTTTATATATTTTTCTGCCCTATTTAGAGACAGTGTGATGGTCAGGTGCAAGACTGGGCTCTCCCTTGTGACAGGACAAAAACAGAGCTCACACGTCATCTTACATTTATTCGAGCAGCGCTCCAAACCCCTCCAGCCTGTCTCCAATTGTAATCCTGCTCCAGAGAGCTGAATCCCTCAAAGCAAAGGGCCACCGTGGTGTAATGGTACAGAACAAGTGCGGGCACATTAAAGGGGATTCTACTGACTGCCAACAACTGCACCCCGCCCCCATAAGCACATACCTTCCTTGCCACACTGCACTCAGACACCTGCATTTGTGCTTTTCATTTAAACAATACAAATGACATTCCTTTGCAATTACCAGATATTCTTCACCCTACTATGTATGTTCTACAGCTGTTTCCAGTCTTGTAACAGCAACATGTCAAATATTTCCTATGAACATTTCCAATTGTAACTCCACCATTTCATCTTTTAAATAGTAGCTTACAACAGCAAGCAACATGTTTACAATTAAATCTCCAAAGTGGAAACACTTTAATGGAGTATTTATACTATGAGGTGACATTACAAGACCATTTCCCAGACCAGAGCATAAAGAGGCTTTAATGTACTGTATATTTTGAATACATTATGGTACACTATAAATATAAATATTTTTTCAGGGCACTGCCTTATCTTAGGGATTCATGGGCTTCAACAATTAAGTTGTAACCACTCTCAGTGTGAGTTAGAGTTGTGGGGGAAAGAATCCACGAAACAACGCTTTACGCAATCGCAAGGCAACATATGACAGTTATATGTAGTCACCAGGCTCCCCCAAGGCCTGGCTGCAAATGAAAGCCTTCACCTCTGGCAAAGCTCCAAGAATCTGCAGAATGGCAGCTTAATACCCCTTGGGCTGACAGCTGCATGGATTATCTCCCCTTCCTTTGCTGTCATTGACGCCCCTGTATTGTACCTTTCCCTGTAAAAGCAGGACCAGATTTAGGAAGGAGGGAGCGGTGGGAGGATTAGGGGTTAACATTCTGGGGTTTGGAAGTCAGGTGATTGCGCTTTTGAAGTCTCTGTGACGCGCACAAGTGCTTTATTTCTCCCTACACGTTTGTAATAGTCCTGCGTGACACCATCTCCCTGCTGTAAGTGAGCTGGCATTTATTATATTGTAAAGTATATCATACGCCACAAACGCCACTAGATTGACATTATCACATACATGTAGTCATCAACTACTGTGCATGTATGAACCGGACCATCGATAGGTTTATCTTAACTACAAATTAGAAAGCGACAGCTTTTAACAAACAATATTGTCAGTCAGCTATTGGTTTTTCCAACAGTTTGTTTTAATACACTGCTGCACTTTAAGTATTTTTTAGCCATGCTAAGCAGTAGTGTGTAGCAAATTAACAAGTGATGACAGTTAACAACAGCAAGGACCAAAAATCTAAAAGGAGCTCAGTAGCTTGCAGTCATGATGAGTTCCAAAACAGAAGCAATTTCATAAATAATTTGGATTGGTAAAATCAGAATTCCTCACAAGAATATTCTATAAGAACACTGATAAATCTGGCATGTCTATTAAAAAATAGAGAGAACCAAGTAGCGAATAGACCACAGGTGGGTGTAAAAATCTGGATGATGGTTTGAGGTTTGCATCTCAATGTCTGGTATGCCATAACAGCCTTTCAAATGCAATACCATCAGCAAGCTACCATGGGATATATTAGTGTATATTGAGAGCAGAAGGGAAGTGACAAGGAGTTTAGCAGTATTCACACCCTTTAGAGACACTGGCCCTCATTTATCAATCTATCGTAGAAACCATCACAGATCTAAGCGCAGAAATTATCTTACGACAGGGTTCACGTGTGATTATTGAAACCTTCGTATCTCGCCAATCCCAGGGTAAGAATGATCAGTTGCTACGAGCAATGTAATCACATTGCTAATCGGTTAGTCTACCCATTGCTTGTAATTGTTTTGCTTGAAATAGTGTAGGCTCTCAAAATGAAAGAGAAATTCTTACACCAAAAAACTGTTAACCCTGTTAATTGTACACAAAGTCGATGTATGTATGCGCTATATTCTTATCATCTTATATTACCTATTATTAATAATACTATAATTCTGGTTGTTTTTACTGAGGCTGCTAGGATTGTTTTTCTTGATAATGATGGTCTTATGGAGATCTTATTTTTTTGAAGTTAGTTTACACGGTCTCCACTGTAGGTTTGATCGTAAGGATACGACAAAGACAATATTGATGAATACATTTCGGCAAAATGATCATAAGAACATTGTAAGATCAAATTGGATCATACGCACATTTCATGAAATTAGGTCATTTAGCAGACGCTTTCATCCAAAGCGACTTACAATTACATGCTGCTATTACACAGAACCGAGTTAGGAGTTAGTCATCTTGCAACTCTGGGGCTCGAACTCATGACCTTCAGGTTAGGAGTCCAACACCTAGACCACTAAACTATCGTGCCCAGTCAGACGTTAACAAGCGAGAGATATTTTAAATAATGAATCAATGCACGGCTTTGAACGAATAATTTGATTCACTTAAGAATCGTTATTTTTGAACGAATCGTTCATGATCAAAATATCTCTAGCATGTACTATTTGGTACATCAAAACTAATTATAACCTGTCATGAGCCAACATGGAAATCACAGGGCACATTCTTGAAGCCAAAACATTTAGCTTCCTTAAAAAATTATCTTCCTGGTGTAGCCTACTTGAAGCAATAGATGTTTAGTCTGGCAACTACAAAAATTAACTAAATATGGCAACATTGTGTGATTTTAGGATGTAATCCAGAGTAAGGAAACTCCTTCAACTACTCATGGGTTCGCGAGTTAGCCTACCTGTAAGCATCCTTGAGCCTTGAGCAAGATGCCAAATTGTAATTGTAACATTACTTTCAGCGTGATCAAATCCATACAAAGAATCCAAAATAGTTGAATTTTACTGTAAATCACATCAATGTGCCCAACAGCATCAACTGGATCTGTTTATGTAGACTACCTCACATTTTAGCAAATGTTATGACCCTGGGGTCATATGTTGTGATTTCTCTGTATCAGCTGTTCCTTGCACAGGTGACGGAGAACAGCTGGAGACACCGGATTGGTCCAGCCGGGCTGATTGCCTATTTCTGAGTGGTCGCCTGGAGGAGGGCAGCCATTTTAAGCACCTTCGGCCAAGAACCCAGGGCGCTTCACTCTGCCACTCCTAACCTATGCTGGTCTAAGTTCGTATGATTGTAAAGCTGTGAGTTTTGGATGCTTTGAGGTGTTTTGTTGCCTTGTTGGACTGTAAAGAAACCTTGTTTTGCTGTACTGCTAGTAGCAATTTGTAGGAGGGAGAAGCCCTTTTTGTTTGGTCCCTTTTTTCTCCTGTTTTTATGTTAGAAGCCTAGTTTAGAGCTTTGTTTTTACTTTACATTTATGTTTTAGTTTAAATGAGTGTTAGATGACCTCAAGTTGTTTTGTTTGTTGTTTTGGGCATTGCTCCTCTCTGAAGGAAAAATAAAAAAGCTACTTTGCAATCCATTGGTCCTGGCCTTGCTTGGGAGTGGGAAGAGTGGGGAGCCACATTATGTTGCGTCCCGGTTACCCCTAGACCGTAGGACGTAACACAAAGGCAAATGGATCTTGAGATTAAGCTGATTCAGGTTCTGTGTACTAAGTATAATTAATCTGCAGCTATTCACATTGTATAACGCAAAATCTAATTTTGGTGGTATTTCCTAATTTCATACTAAGACGTGTAATGCAATTAAGCGAACCAAAGAATCAGCTTGTGTCATTATCCAACTTCTGAAATGAAAATTGAACAAGGAAGTCGAAAGTCTGAAACAGAGATAGCTGCCTTCAAAGTAAAAGTTAGGCGTTTTTGAAGCGTGTTGGCTGTTCTTTTTATAGTTCTATGGTTGGCTTCACCAGTACAGCAATAGTCTAAATATTTAACATACTAATTGTTCAAATGTCTTAGTATCTTGTTACTTATTGTAATACATTTAAAATATTACTTACTTCTGGTTATTTCCATTTAGTTGTATTTTTATACAAGTCTGATAACACCTAAACAATATGATGACATTATGTGATACAATTGTGAAAGAAGGCCAACAACCTCACTATACTAAAAATTGGAGACCTAGATATGGTTTTCATATTGTGAATGTTGCCATGTTATGCTGTGTTCAGAAGACTCACCTCATATTAGAATGTAGTGTCAAAAAAGCTTAATGTGTTACCGAGTTAATTCAGTGGAAATTCAAAATTACAATAAATTATTTATGTAGCCTACTTACTGTAAATGTATTGCATTTAATTACCACCCATTCATAAAACTATACATCCTTTATTTGATTTTAAGAGGGGGAAACATAATTAAACACATTATTTATTTAAGTTAGCAGGTATTTATAACTCCCTCCACTTATTTGAGAAAATTTAATTGGCTTTTAACAATGGCAGGAGTGGCCACAATAAACAAGTTGTCACACCCGCTGCGCCAGCCTCCTTTCCCTAGCTGCTGTACCTCTCCCCCTCCCCCGTGTGTGTCTCTCTCCTCGGGTCCTTCGAGGGTGAAAGCAGCTGCGGCCAATTTCCGTCTCTGACACATCGGTAGTATGTTGACTCAACTACCACGTTAGTCTCGTTCCCGCTCTCCTTGCTAAACTATTCCTCTGCTTGATTACCTGTTGCTGAAACCCTGTCTCCATCTACCCACAGCCTGTTCCCAGTCAGCACTTATCTGCTTCCTCTTCGGTTCACTGGGACTCCCGCTCTTGCTGCAAACTACCCACGGATCTCTCTTCCTGCAGCCCGGCTCACCAGTTCCAGTCCTGGCCGCCATGTTCTCCCTGGACCCCCCCCCCCCCCAGCCCTCATCTTGTGTTTATAAATAAACTCTTTTCGTTTAATCCTTTGCCTCATGTTGTGTCCGCACCTGGGTCGTGCCTACGCGTCCTGACAGAAGTAAAATTAACTATATCATGAATTGTTGCATGTTTTACAGACAATACAAATCCAACAAACAATACCACAATATCAGTTATGATAAAGAATTCATTTTACGGGACCATTATGAGCTACTGTACATGTTTCATGTGTGCACTGTACTGCACTGTAGCCATCTCTTCTAAGACAATGCATAAATCCAAAACTAAATCAGTGGTACACTCTACATTACAGCAACTGTACCAAATGCATTTAATACACTCAGGACTCAAGGTGTTTTGGATTTCTTACCTAATGCTTACAATTGTTGCTTACAACTGATATCACATATTGTCAGGATTCAAGGTTAAGACCCAAGCGTGGACACGCACAGACCAAGGCTAGGAATTACACACATGGATAGAAAATACGCATGGCTAGGAAAAACGCACGACTAGGAAATACTGTACATGCGTACATCGGACTAGTGGTGGGAAGTTCTAAACTTTTTACTGACTCAGATCTTTGAATCTTGGTCAGTAAAATTAACTAATCTTTTTTCGAGTCATTTCATTCATTTTAAAACTAGTTCGTGCGGCGCTGTTGCTCTTTTGTGGGCGAAGTAAAAAAAGAGCCCGGTTCTCAAACACTGAAGGCTACATTGTTTGCTTCAGTTGACAAAGTATGTTAGTCTACACAAATTCACGTCTTGATCATTCTCAATCATCATTCTATAAATCCACAACCAATTCAAACCATGTGAAATCCAAGGAGGTGCAGAGAAACGCACCACTGTCATGTGACAAATGAACGAAAGACACAAACCCGAAGACCCATAGTTACGTACGAGTCGTGAACTAATAATTTATGTTTCCTGTGCTTAGCATACAGCCCTGTGGCTGAGCCAATACAGCTGTCACATGACAAATGAACGAATGACACAAACCTGAAAACCCATAGTTATGAGTCGTGAACTAATCATTTCTGTTTCCTGTAGCCTACTGACAGAGCCTTTGCAGCTGCCATGTGACGAATGAACGTAAGCGTCCAAGACCATTCACACATGCTTGAAAATGAACGAATCACTCACTGAGACAACTCATTACTCCAGGTCATATAAAAGATTAGTTCCTAAAAGAACGAAACATTCACGAGCAACACTTCATCGGACATGAACCGTGCACATACGACACGACAAAAACTCAGCACGGACACCAGGGAGAACATAGATTAAATACACTATGAGTGATTAGGGAATGGGAAACAGGTGAGGACAGTATTAGGATAGCGAAAAGAGAAAAGACAACAAGAAACAAACAGGGGTCAGAGAAAACAAATGCGTGCTTGAATAAAGAAGGTACAGTCTACAAACCAATTAGCATCGCTAACCTGTTAGCTATCTCTGAAGCTAACAGGTAGCTACGCTGTTGAACAGGTTAACAATTTAAAAGGTATTTGGTTGGAGAGGTTAACTTGATACAGTCATGCATACACACAACAAGATCACAAAAAAACATAAAAGTTTGACTGGCCTAAATGGCTGGCTGCAGTGGCTCAGTGCCGGGGGGCATTGGGGGCTGGTTCCGTCGCCTTTCCAAAGCTTCTTATAATATATCCATGGTCTTTGGTCCAAGGTGAAGTTGAAAGCTAGCTGTCTCTGTTTTTGGCTATCCACTTCCTTGTTCAATATTCATTGTACAAATTGCATAATGTCGCTGACACTTTGGCATGCTGAATTGCATTACATGTCTTAGGACAATGACATTTAGAAATACTCAAAAAATAATTATTTTGCATTATACAACGTGAACAACTGCAGATGATTTATACTTGGTACAAGGACCATTTGGATGCTTTATTCCAACTATATATCTCGGCAGTCCCCAGCAGGAAGTGCTAGTCTAAATTCAATTATTGAACGATGTCTGAAAAAAGACAGCTTTTGTCAACTTACCTGGGTGGGTTCACTTGGCTTTCTCCTCGCTTTACTTCTCCTTTTTAATATTGCAGACGATAATTCTGGTCTCTTTGACACAGTGAAAAAAGCTCAGACTGTGAACACTCATCCGCTCTGACATTGGCTTGACATTGATAAATAATAAATACCAATATTATACCAATATTGGTCAATCATGCAATCATAATTCGGGAGTGAAAAATGTGTTCAGTTTTATTCAGTCAATAGAAAAAGCTTTCTTTCTCTCCTATGTGTAGCATATAATATGTATTATATATAGCATTTCATTCTTCACTAGTCCTTCTGACCTATAAAATGGTACTGACCCCAATCTGACCCTCGAAAACCTCACTCTGTCGACATGGCAACAGTCTCAAGAGACCTGTTGTATTTGTGGTGAGTCGGGGCTTGGCAAACACTTCAGTGCATGAGATCCTTGATGACAAATTTAAGACTGGGTGTCAGGCCAGTGATGATGAACGCTGCCTGTTCCCGACTTGCTTTGTGGTCAGGGATGTGCAGCCCCCCATGGGTGTGAACCCCACTTAAGTGTCTCATATCAAACAATAGGTCTGAACATTTCAATAATCTGTGTTTTGTGATCTAGTCCAGTGGCTGGTAAGCTTGCATTAGTGTAGCCTTTGGCATTCAATTACAATGAGAATTTAGCTTTTATCCATAGCGACTTAGACTGAGTAAGTATTAAGGCAGTTATGGGTATGGTATCTTCCTTAAGGCTGCTTACAGGTAGGCTGGGTATGTTGAGATCGAACTCACAACATTTTTGGTGAGTTGACCACCCTAACTACTAGACTATCCTGCCCCACAACAGCTTGCCTTTTCAAAGTAGTATTTCATGGGGGCGGCAGTGTTGTGTACCTAGTAATAAGGCCCAATTTAATATGCGTCTGAATATGCTCATCAAACAAAGAAACCAGGCTAATGCCCATGTGTCAAGCATCTGCTCTGTTGACGCATCCTTAAAAGCAAAACGAAATCCTCCTCCGACTGCACTGTTGTGCGGGTGACCCGGGCGCTATCAATTCTTTAAACTAATCCTAACATGCAGAAATAGAACTTCCCTAAGGAGGTGAATAAAGTATCTGATTACCTTTGTGCTGTATCTTCTCTTCACCCAGCAACACCAACAACTTTCAAGGACCAATGACAATTGAACTTTGGCAGAGCAGGCTACAAACATATAGGCCTGTAGGTGACAAAGCATGCAGGGTAGTGCCGTTATGGAAAGGAAAGCAAGGGCAATTTAGTTTTGTATTTAAGCAATTCTTATTTTATAAAATGCACTTCATTTTAGTCATATTTGTTTTGGTTAAATAGACCATTGTGAATAATTAGAGATATAGCGGCATAGCATGTATGACGGAATCAATTTTAAAAAGAACAGTGACACAGGCCTAACCTAAAAACACAGAGAACACAATAAGAAATACTACTAACAAGTAGTAAAAAGTAATTAAATCATAACATTTCTAACAACGATAAAACTATCAATACATATTAGGTCACAATAAAATACATTAATCCAGCTCTCATACAATAGTTACATTCCTTTACAACATTGCATGGTTGGCACATACCATAGGCCTAAATAATGTAGCAGCAGCCCAATCCCCTATGCACTGCTACACACTACACACACATTTATATTCCCTTCACCACAACATCCAGATATGCTTCATAACTTAAAATGAACCATACCCACAGAAGAGACACTCTGCAGACTGCTCCTTGGTGCCGTTACAAACATTTTATATAAAATTCAGTACTATGTCACAGTAGTAACCCCAAAATATGAGAATGCAACATACAACCGGTGCTTAACTGGTTAAGAAGGGCAAAACCTGCTAAGAGATTTTCTGTTTTACCTGAGGAGACTTAGACCATTTCACCTTTGTACAGTACCAGAACATACATATTTATCTTAAAGAAAAATAGTCTCAATGGTGACTACTTTTAATAAATTCAGGTTTATTTATATAACCCTCAATCAAAGTCTCAAAAGGACTGCACAGGTCCACATTTCACATGGACAAGGACTCTTATAAAGATGTAAGTTCCATTAAAGCAATTACAATAAAGGATATATTGGGAGAGGTAAGATATTATAATTTGTATAAATGCTGTCCTCAGTTTGAGAGCACAATCTTAATATAAAAATCTAGATCACAATTTTAACCCTAACCCTATTAAAAATGCTTAAAATTTTAAGAAAATGTGCTCGTAAAGTTTTCACGCATTATGCATCAGCATCAGTCCATCTTTAAATTATACACAGACATGAATAACATTTTCAATTCTATAGAATGGTCTTATGCACACGTCAACAGTAGCCTATTGAAGAGCTGTGACCCTTAACCTTGAAGTCCATGAAGTTTTTAGTTAACAATAGTTAACTAAAAACATACATTTTATCTACAGTATCATGTCGCTTCTGCTGACCAAATAAAACGATGCTCATAGAAAAAGTTTTAACTGCTATTTAGTGTTCAATTGCGATTTCAGTATAATTATGAAAAACTCACTTCTGATCTTCTAGCAGGTGAATTGTTCCGTAGCCTACTGTACGTTGATGGCGAATGTAGACGCACTGATTTAACGCGGCTAGAAACCGCACCAGTGCTTTCCCAAATGTTTTCACTATCAATGCAGTTTCCACTTAGGTCTACTCCCTTTCTTACTCTCTCCAAGAACGCAATTTATGGCAACCTCTACGTTTGTGTCTAACAAAGATATTCTCAGTCACGTTCCGTGACAATAAATCCAGAGGACAGTAAAGTTGGAGTGAGGTAAGCTGCCGCTGCAGTGCTGACAGGTCTTCTACATTTACATCGCCAGATTCGCCACCTACTACACTGACTGGTGCGTCGTTGTTCCTGATACCAAAGTAAAATCCAGCCAACCATGTCGTTGTTTAACCGGCTCAGTGCCTGGATTAATGGTGTCTGTGAGTGAGTGAGTGAGTGAGAGAGAGAGAGAGAGAGAGAGAGAGAGAGAGGCGGGAGGCGGGGGGCAGGGGGATACTACTTGGACTAGGTCTACCCTATGGGTCAACCCCTTCTATAAAACGCATATATATTTTCGGTGTGCAAACGCTAATGGTGGGTTATGTAAATGAAGATATCTGCTAGGTTCAATCCTGATTTTTCACATTCCATGGGGGTTGTTGAGAAAAGGGCGGGCACAAGCTCATGCTGTGCAATTCAAGTGGACTATGAGCCCACCCACAGCATGGAAACTAAAGAAAAGCCAGTCAGGCATGCTGGGATTCCAAGTAGTCTACTGTGATGGTGGCACAGAACCAGCGACAAGTTAAACCCTCTGGGGTCTAAGGGTATTTTCTCGATTTTTACATGTCTTCTTAAATGTACTTTTTAACCATGAGACTAAGGGTTAGTGGTTTTGAGTACAAAAGCACTTTTGATTGTTACACTATTGTACACTGGGGCCAGTGGTGGCTGGTGAAAAATATTCTAGGTGGGGCTGTTTGTGCCATATTCAGTCACTTTCAGTAGCCTAACCATCCAATTACAATTTAACACAAACTGCAGGATACCAGTGCTCTGTGATCTAGTCAGTAATTATTTAATGGGCATGAACAAAATCAGCAGATTAATAGATGATAGAAAATTATCATTAGAAAATGGGAACTTTATGGGTGTGCTGGAAGTTATTAGCGAGTTTGATCCATTTTTTAAAGCGCATATGGAAAAAAATGGCAATTCTGGCAAAGGAACACCATCGTACCTCTCATCAACAACATGTTTAGAATGTATTGAATTGATGGGAGAGCGGGTCCTGACAGAGATAATCAGTCAGATAAAAATGGCAAAGTACTTTTCGATCAGTGTCGATTCCACTCCAGATGTTACACACACAGACCAGCTCACATTCATTATGCGATATGGGTCATCTGATGGCTGCATCACGGAGCGTTTTCACTGCGGGTTTGCAGCCTGACAACCATAGGATAGAGACGCGCAATCGACAAAGGCACTGCACCAGAATTACGCCAGGATTCAAGAGTCCCTGCAAAAGTTAAGTGATGACTCAAACCAAAATCTTATTGCTGAAGCCAGGACAAACTAGAGAATACCTTTCTGTGTAACATGTGTAACAACATACTGCAACGTTTTCACAAGACTAGTACTGCTCTACAGGCAGTTGAACTGGATTTATGTAATGCTGTTAATTTTATCAGCTCACTGAGGGATTATGTGGCCAGCCTACAGGATGATTTTGACAACTTTGAGAGTGATGCAAAAAACTCTCTAACTGTGTCCCAACACTACAAGGTGGATACACGGAGGCACAGAATAAGGAAAAAACATCCACACGAATCCACTTAAACTGACTGTGAGCAATCAGGCCATTCAAAGCAACAGTTTTTATTGCTGTTATAGATCGACTGGTTGCGGAACTGGATCAGAGACATAGACCCTCAGCAGACATTTGTTTTTTTGAACAATTTTCCATATATCTCCATACAAGATCTCGTACAGGAGCGACTAATCTTCCGAAGAAATATGCAGGTGATCTAGAGGAAGATTTTGTGGACGAAATTGGAAAATTAAGAGAATTTATAAAAGAAAATAGACACCTCAGCAAGGTCACTGCTGCAACTCATAAGAAGAAGGAAACTACAGTCAGTGTTTCCAAATGTTGATATAGCACTCCAACTATTTATGACGTTGTTTGTAACCAATGCAAGCGGGGAGCGTTCTTTTTCAAAACTTGGACTAGTTAAAAATAGACTGAGATCTGATGTCCATTGAAAGTGATATCCTGTGCAAATTGGATTTTACCAGCCTCATTAACGACTTCTCTGTCAGAAAAACAAGGAAGAAAAACTTCTAAAGGTAGGAATATGTATTTATGACTGTGCTGCCTCCCGGCAAAGAACTGCCCCCAAATGGACATGTCCATTACCCTTGAGAACACCTCAGTGTCCTGTCCAACTGCAAAGAGCCTCGGAGTTGTCTTGGACAGTCAACTGTCCTGCGCAGCCAACATTACAGCAACGACCCAAACCTGCAGATTTGCCCTCTACAACATCAGAAGGATAAGGCCTTTCCTCACAAACGAAGTGGCACCAATCCTAGTCCAAGCTTTAGTAATCTCACATCTAGACTACTGCAACTCTCTACTCGCCGGGTTACCGGTCTCTGCTACCAGACCCTTACAAAAAATCCAAAATGCAGCAGCCAGTCTTGTATTCAACCAACCAACCTCACGTAACCCCCCTCTTCCGATACCTTCACTGGCTCCCCGTCTCAGCCCGCATCCGATTCAAGACATTAGTGTTGGCCTACAAGGCAGCAAAAGGAACCAGCAAAATGAACCACCCCGCTCTACCTCCAAGCAATAGTAAGATTACATAACCCAGCCAGAGCACTAAGATCTACCACCTCGGCTGGCAGGCTGGCACCGCCGTCGCTACGAGCTGCGCGTAAGAGTCGGGCAGCCCAGTCCAGACTCTTTTCTGTCTTGGCACTGCAATGGTGGAATGACCTTCCTACAGCGGTCAGAACAGCAGAATCACTACCAATCTTCTGCAAGAGACTTAAGACCAACCTCTTCAAAATCCATCTCGGTACATCGGCCACCGATCTTTCTACCTCATAGCACTAATCCCATTAACTATCCTTATTCTATCCTAAAAAATCACTTCTTTCTACTCTTAGATCAGCTCTAAGAATTTTAAGCACTTTGCAGTTTAGCAATTATTGACTGTTTTAAAAGTGAATGATAACTTTCGATTATTTTAATTATTGACTGTTTTGAGGAGGCGAATGATAAACCTTTGAGTAATGTTGTGCAAATGCATAGGTAAAGTAACCTTGTTACATGATGCTGTCCTTATTCTAAGAGAATGTTATCTGTTTCCAAAAACTGGTGGTTAACCAGTTCAACTGTTGACAAATGTACTAATTGTAAGTCACTTTGGATAAAAGCGTCTGCTAAATGGGCTGGGATCTGCGCTGGGAGTACTAGGGAAACAGGGAGCACTAGGGAAAGCTGGGATCTGTGCTGGGAGCACTAGGGAGCACTAGGGACTACCCTGGGGTTGGGACTGCACAGGGAGCACTAGGAGTCACAGGAAGCAGAGCTAGTAGCTGGGGCCTCTGGGGAAATAGGTAGTGGCTGAGGGCTGATACCAGCCCCTTCAGGGGGACGGACAGAAGCCAGCAGCGAAGGCGAAACATCTCCGGGGACCGGGCTGGAGGCCGGCGGCGAACACGGGACCCCTCAGGAGGACGGATGAGGACCCAGCAGCGAAGACGGGACCCCTCTGGTAGACGGGCTGGAGGCCGGAGGCGAGACCCCTCCGGTGGACGGGTTGGAGGCTAGGAGTGAAACTGAATCTGGCGGCAAAGGCAGAGTGTGGGTGCGTGGGCGTGGTTTAGCCTGTATGTGTGTGTGGAAGGGAACGTGGGGAGGTGTGGTTCACGGGGCTGGGGGACAGGTGTGGGTAATTGCCTAATCACTTGTCTTCCCTTTTAAGTGAGAAGGGCCTACAGCTGAGGGGGAGGGTGGCGCAGAAGCCAGACACCCAGGGACGAGCCGTGAGATCGGCGGCCAGAGTGTGGAGTGCATGTGTGTACGCTGTAACGTCCGTATGCCCGGCAGTGTAAGCCCGGGAAGGCGTGTGTGCAAATAAAACCCTTGGACAGAAGCCAGTACCGTGTGGACAGTTGTGTGTGTACACCACATTTGGCACCCAAACAGGGACATGACGGAACCGACGTCACCGGTGGTACTGCTAGCAGAAATGCTGGAACGAATCACGCAACAACAAACACGGCAGGCGGAGGAACAGCGTCAACAGCTGGCGGCGTTACGAGCGCAAACAGACGCGCAGACCGAGGTATTACGGCAACTAATTCCCCGGCCTCCGCGTCCTCACATCCAGCTCCAACGTATGAGCGCGGCGGACGACCCACAGGCTTTCCTGGAAGCATTCGAGGCCGCCGCAGGGGCGTGCGAGTGGCCGGAGGAAGAGTGGGCGATACGGCTGCTCCCGCTGCTGACCGGGGAGGCCCAGCAGGCCGCGCACGGCCTACCGGCGGCATCCAGGGCCCAGTGCGCGGATATTAAGAGGGCGGTGTTAGAGCGGACCAGCTCCAGCCCCGAGGACCACAGGCGGCGACTGCGGCGAGGACGACTCGGCGAGGGGGAGCGGCCATTCGCGTTTTCACGGCAGTTAAAGGACGCAGCCACACGGTGGTTACGACCCGGGGAGAAAACCCCGGAGGAAATAGTGGACAGTGTGGTGCTAGAACAATTCGTGGAGGGGCTACCAGGGGGAACCAGCCGATGGGTCCGGTGTCATCGCCCGGGCAGCCTGGACGAGGCGGTGGTGCTGGCATCAGACCACCTGGACGGGCAGGTAGCCGTGGAGCGGGGGGAAAAACCACCTCGGGGGACATCGGGCCAGC
>JAOEHI010051476.1:0-18586 GCA_025447815.1 Percopsis transmontana | reverse complement strand
ATTATAGCTTTTGAGCAACAGGGAACTTACCTGTTACTAAAACAGACAGAATCAGGAGGACAGAAGATCTGAGTGGATGCATAATTTTTGCTTCACCTACAGACACAGATGTAGTTCTTATTCACAATGAATAATAATGAATAATCCTAATAGTGTCCATAGTATCCAACATTCTTTATAGGACATAAAAGTATAATTAGGTTATTTATTTTTAACATACTACAAGAGGTGCGTGGGCTAAAATTTTGCTTTAGCACACTTTTATATTCTCATTCTGCTTTTTTCCCATAGCAAGGTGATTCCAAGCTGCTCAGTTTTCTAACAGTAATGTTATGAGCTTTATGCTTTGGTATCAAACAATGTCTGCAAATTGTTACTACAAGAGAAAGACTTTAAAATGTATTTCTACTCACCTATAACCCCAAATACGCAGCAAACTTCCCGTTACCTCCAACTGATGGGACTAAGACTTTCCTGATTGCTTTTATAGTGAAACTTTATCCTTGTCTAGGTCTTTTGTTAAATTGTCCTTCAGTGTCAGTATGTGCTGGACCATCCTATAACACAATGCAGGTGACCTAGTATATGACAAAGCTATGGTGTCCTCCTACATTACGTTGATTTCCTTGCTTTGTTTTTCCGATGCTACCTTGGGATATATTGTCATCTAAAGGGAAGTTGAAACCTCTACATGATTATTATCCCTGTGATGTGAACAGAATAAGAGTAGGGATTTATTGTGTGGGATGAAAGTGGCTTGAACTGAACTATAGCAAAGGAAATTGTAGTTTAATAATTAATACAAAAAAGGTTTTTGTAATAATTGTTAAATGAAAGACAGGTTTAAAGTAATTTATAATGTCTAATTCTGTCAACTCTTCTATTCAAAGAGTTCACATGTTCACTTTGAATGAAAGAAAGAGAAAAAGAAAGTTCACGACTCCATCAAAAACAGTATAACATTAGAGACATGCTATATGGGCTTGAATATTGCAGTTGCTGGCATTTCTTTTTTCCTCAAAAATAATAAATGTTGTTTCAGCATAAAATTAAATTTGAAACATTTCCATGGAAAATATAGTAATGATTTGTCAAGCTCCTCCTCTAGGATTTGCTCCGCTCGGTCTTGTAACAGGATAAAGTGGGCTGAGTACCTACAGGTGGAGGTGGACAAGAACAAATACTGAGACACTAGCAAACAATAAACGTGCACAGAGAAGCGATGTAGCAATAAACAACACTTTATTCTAAATCTAAGCTAACGTTACGTTGTGTTGTTGTAGTTTCAACCAACCAACAGCCTTCCCACACATATATACCCCCACAACACAACAGGTACAATGACTGAATGTGGGTGATTCATGAATGGAAGTACGGTGTGTAGCTGGGGTGCGCTGAAGGTACGGACGGTTGCAGGCCGGTGGTTAGTACACCGGCGAGGTAGAATGGGTTCACCTCCCGACGTTACATGTCTGGAAACCAGGCGGTGCCATTACATGTCAATCCAAACACAGGCACCAACTGAACTACCTACCTTGACCCTGATTGGCGGTGGGCGAATAGGCTCCCAGACTTAGGCCTACAGTATGTGAAATTATAGAAGCGGTAAGGATGGTTTTTACCAAGCTACGAATCCCCTCAGACAAGATTGATCTATTAAATTATCATTAGTTTGGCTATTAGGGCTGCACCTAACGATTAGTCGACTAATCTAACGATTCATTTCTCAATTAATCTATTAAAATATTTGAATATTCCAATAATATTACAACACAAACTTTGTAACCTGCAACTGCCTAAATAGGTACTGTTACTTTAAGATGCCATTTTAATTTCACACACAACACAGCGCTGTCATTCCGATTAAATTGAAGACGGTGGACTGCATGTTGTATACATGCAAAACTATTCGGACTGACATTGGGTAGTGCTTAATGCAATGTCGTTCTTTGTCAAGTTTCAGGTACATTATCCTGCTGGACAATAGCTAGCTAATAAATGTGTAAACACCATTCAAATGTGTGCGTGCTGCTGATGTGACTGACAAGAGATAACTTGGAAACAAGCATATCAAGCCCAAGGTGTAACAAAGCTAGCTAACATTATCTTACCTTAATCTTAGAATCATGCAATAGCTAACTTGTTATTTGTATCAGTGGAGGCAGTTTTGCGTCAGTGGGGCAGAGAAATTGTAACTGTAAACTTACTTTTAACATCGCCGTGATGAATGAACCATTATTTTAAAATCAACAAATCCAGATGTTCTAGCCAAAGCCTCCTCAAAGATGGCAATGCCATTGATTGCATTGATGTGTCGCCCAGCCTCATTAACTATAGAAAACTTGTGGAAATATTAAATAATATTGATAACAAATGTACAAAGTTAAGGATTGGTGGTTCCCCTTTGTGGCATAAATTGACAGTAGCACTGGATCTTTTACATTTCGCAGGGGATCTGACCTGGAGAATAAGAAATCTTCAAAGCAAGCCTGCAGTGTCGTTTATCATTATATTGTCAAAAAGTAGAAATTACATATCATAGATTCAATAATAATAAAAACATTATTTTAACAGATTTGTACTGACTTGTTAAACCTTAATTTACCATATTCTGACTGCGAGAGGGAAAAGAGTATTGTCCAAACAGTATTGGAAATAAACTGGCAGCTATGCCACTCCATCCCTGTTTCTCACCAAACACAAGGCATATGAAGGCTGTACTGTGAGATCCTGTATGTAGGATCATCTAAAACAATTCACTGATACACAAACTCTTGTGTAACATACTGCAGCTTACTTGTTGTGGTCTAGATGGCTATCACAGGCAGTGTGAATTACACAAACAGATGCATTTTTGTGTTAGCTAAATGGTCCAGTGTAGAAATCAGCACGCACCCAAAACATTAAGCTGGTCAACAGCAATGGATACGATTTGAGCATGTGCAAAAATGTTTTTACACCACAAGACAAATAGCACACATGGCACGCATAGAGTAGACTAAACGCGGTTGGAATCCACGATAACCTGCCTATTAATTTGCTTCTTTGTTTGTTTATATAGTATAGTGTAAGGATCGGGGACGCGTCCTGCAGTGGCACTGCAGAAATACTCCATGTTCTTGTGGTTGGTGTATTTCACTTTGAATGGTTGATTTCTCCTGAACTTTTTTAGATTATGGAGGCATAGCAACAATAAACTGGCAAGTTTATGTCCAATCTGCCTGGTCCTGCTCCCGTGCGGCTTTTACTGAAGGAACAGGTGATTAATAATTTTCCCTTTGTCAGGGATTGTGTAGTTTGGGACCCAGGTGCAGACACAGGCAGCAGGAGTGGTGTTCAAATGAGTTTTAATAAGGCTAATATACAGAAACTATACATGGGGAAAATACAAAACTAGGATATAAAGGATATAAAGGATAACTAAGGGAACATTGACATTCAGACAATGACATTCAGACAATGACATTCAGACAATGACATTCAGACAATGACAAACAATGACACTCGGACAATGAACTAGCCACGAGACAGGGGAGAACACAGACTATATACACTGGGGATGATTGGGGAACGGGAATCAGGTGAGGGCGGTGATTGGGGAACAAGGAAGGGCCATAAAAGGAGATCAGGGCAGAGCAAGGGAGGGGTCAGGAAGAACACAGGGGAACAAGGTAGACACACTAGGGGAACATGAAATAGAAAACAGGGAACACAGAGACAAGACAAAAACATAAACAGGGTCCAGGCAGGGTCCTGACACCCACACCTGTTTTCCCATCCTGTGAGTCCCATGAACCACACCCCTAACACTGTCTCCCATACAGACCTCCACATATACATAAAAACAGTGTCTGCAAAGTGCTGTCAAGCCACAAACTTTCCATCACATTCAATATGGCAGTGGCCCCCTCGTTGAACGTGGTAACTGCCATACTAGCTGCTTCAATTCGGCTTTTGCCCACAAAGACGGTTTTGGGACATCTTGACCAGATAATAGAGTTCAGACACTTCTGGGTTCCGCCATGCTGCATTCTTCTGAGGAGGTTGTCACCCTATGGTACACAAGCACCATTTTCCGCGCAGCCTCCCGATTCAAAAATG
Organism: Percopsis transmontana; assembly: GCA_025447815.1. Classification (NCBI taxonomy): domain Eukaryota; kingdom Metazoa; phylum Chordata; class Actinopteri; order Percopsiformes; family Percopsidae; genus Percopsis; species Percopsis transmontana. Next base: position 14,485 of record JAOEHI010051476.1, on the reverse strand, counting down.
TATGGCCAGCATTGGTTTTATGACTGGATTCTCATCTTTTTCTAGGGCTTGCTGGTACCAGCACCAAGATGACCTTTGATGAATTGCACCTCTGGAATAGTTCTGCAGACCTTGTAACCGCATCCTGCGCCGGACTCTAGCAAGGGACGCTAAAACCCAATGGGCATTAGCATCTGTCGCTAGAAAGACTCTTAAAGTGTCAGGGAATGAGGTTTACTCTGCACAGCTCAGCACTTCACTATACCGCTGGCCTCTGTTACACTTACCCCCCTAAACTTCACTTCCATCCAGGTCACAGTACCAGTGTGACCGGTGTCAGCTTTGCGTTGGGTTTTCCATCTTTGGTAATCTGACCGTTTATTCTGCAGACTGTAAAAGTAAAAAGAAAACAATTGTGATTGTAATTCAAATGCATAAAAATGTGTGTAATTCTTATAATAGAGACATTTTAACACTGTTACAACTTTTCCCCCAAGGTGTTTCTCTGCACTTAGATTACGGAGGGCAGTTCCCATCCTCTTGTGGGCATATGTTTAATGCACTCCAGTTTGCCTATCTCTGCCTGACTAGGTACGTAACAACTGCTTTATATGCTGTACAATCACCATCTGAAAGCATCTCTGTGAACCGAAAGACAAACTGAATTGGCATGTGATGCGTTTAAACCAATCAGGTTTTTAGAAAAAAAAACAATCGAATCCCAGGAATTGATTGGTCTTTCAGCATGAATCATCACATTGCCTAAGGGAATACCCATATATGGACTACATAACGTTACACTCCAGAAAATAAGATTTCCAATGAGTTATGCAATATGTAGTCGACGGAGTTGGGATAAATTTAAAATGGATTTATATCAATGACCGACGATATATTTTTTGATACTATGAGTAGTATCTGAAAATATCCGAAAATCTGAAAATTGACAGTTGGATACAAAATCACCATTTTTGCCTGTGATGCCTTGCCTTAAAGAAAGTAAAAAAAAAAATGAAAATGTACGAATTCTGATCAATGTAGAATGTAATAGGCTACCACTTTCACACTGAAGTAATAAAAGCGTCATTGCCTGTTATCCGACCCAGGTCTGCGACCCAGATCATGAATTTTGAAACACAGACCTATTGCAGCCTATACATGTTTATGAGGCCCTGTTTTGCTCAACCGTGCCCCTTGCTGCAAAAAAGACACATAATTACACACTACAGTATGTCTTTTTAGTGATAGGCAGTCGTAGCAAAGTCAAATCAGGCCATGTTCTTGAAAGACGCTATTGCTCTTTTGCATTTATCTGTGTGCTGCACATTTTATTCAGGATTTAAGAGGCCAGGATGTACACCAGGCTAAGTGAGCTCTTTACTGCACTTTAAAAAGACAAGCTTTGCATATTAATCAGCCTAGGCTGTCACAGTCAAGTCGTTGTTTCAGACTGGGCGCAGTTCAGAGGTCAGGGGGCGCCGAGGTCCTCGTTTGCATCGACTTATCATAGCAGTGCCAGACAGTGAAATGTGAGAAGAGTTCGACGGCCGCCCGGTGCTGTGATGACAGCGCCGGAGCCAAAGAGCGGGTCATGTGGAAAAAAGGCCATGGTCAGCACCCAGGGGATGAGGGAGCTACACAGACGCCAGTTTCAAGCTCATGGCGGGCTGATGGCCAACTGAAGTCCGCAGAGAGAGGGCAGCACCGATGAAACCTGCCAAAGCCGTGCTCCATTTTTAATGACAACGTGCTGGCCTCGCTTGACCTGACCTGATGGGAGTGCTCCTCAGTCAGAACCATAAATCCCTCTGGCTAAAATCAATGCGGAGAGACAGAGTCATGATGAAGTGAATCAGAGATGAAGAGACCCGTCTGGTATAATTTATTTTCTTATTAGTATGACAGAGACCCATTTATTAATCTAAAGCATTACCATTACCATAGCTGTGTAACGTATGTATGCCTGAATGTCCAACGTCTTTATTCTCTTGTCACTCTTGTCATTCTCTTTGTCTTGTTATTCTGTTGGAACCACAACGCTGGGGGCTTAAAATAAATTCCCCATGGAGACTATAAATTGTATCGTATAACTGTATGATGAAACCGTCTTGTAGGACATGTTAAAGTACAGATTGATTAGATCATAGTAGAGGTATTGTTTACATTTCACATTGCATAAAATGGGCCAACAATAACCTGGATTACTACAGTATATCAACAATAAGAATGTACGGTAATGCCTTGGAAGGTCATAGGAGAGGTGAGGCAAAGGGGCGTGCTGTTTAAGCTTCAATTATATATTGTTCCAGGATGACGGGGTGACCATGGAAACGGAAATAGGAACTATAAGAAACCCGAGAGTGCTGGTGTGATCCCTACCCATTAAGATTTGACTACTGTAGCACACAGGTAAAGTCTCTGTAGAAGACGCCTCTACCCTATTGTCTCAGCATGGACCTGCCGTTTCTTTTGCTATGCATACTGCTGGAACTCTTGGCTGTAAGCTGTAAGTATATTTCTTAATACATTTTAGTACTTTCTATATAGGTTACTGGTTTGAGTTTGTGAAGTCGCAGTGGAAAGTTACTACTAAAGCTAATTGTGTGTCCAAAAGTGCGCTATAAAATTATCCTGCATAAACATCATTATCCTATTGCTGGATGATTTTTTCTGCAACATCCCCTTGTGGCCACTAGTTATCTTAGATCTGAGATTCCCATCAGATGATTGTTTAACAAAATAGTGATACCTTTGCTCACTCAAAACTGTGTGGACTTGCATTGAACATAACTCCGCAGTTAGTAGGGATGTCCCCATCTGATATCAAAGATCGGCATCGGGGCCGATCCAGGCATTTTTTGAACGGATTGGTATCGGCAATCATTGCCCGATCCAGAGCCCAATCTATTTTCGTGTCCAATTTACGTCGGTTGCGCAGATTGTAACGTTACGAATGGCTTGAAACTACAAACTATCGTCAGCTGTGTGGAAATTCTTTACATTGGAAACTCAACGCAGCCCAAAAGCTACCTGCAATGTTTGCAAAGCCAACCTTTCGAGAAATGGTGGCAAACAAGCTTCGTTTAATACAACTAATCTAACTAATCTACTTGAAAAGATGAGAGAAATCTAGTGGAGACAGTGACAAGGCAAGGAAAATAATAGAAAATATTTTAATTGATTTCTTTTGGATGACTAGCTAATTTCGGTGGTAGAGAACGTAGGCTTTCGCCGGCATATGGAGCATTTGGAGCCACAGTAGTGTAAAGGTCATAATGTTGTATAGGCCTACATATATGTAGTGTACATATTTACGACACTAAGTTTTACGGCTTAAAGTGTTACTACAGTTTTGCCATATTCCGGTCTGTCTAGAGACATGCTGTGCACCTACACTTGATGCTTTATGGACATGTCTATTTATTTTGGGTATGAAAGAAGAATCGGATCAGAATCGGAAGCTATAAATATTGAATGTATTGGATCGGGATACCAGAAAAGTACTTTTAGGTCTATAATAGATTAAATTTTTCAGTCACTCACTCATTTTTGTTTTGCATAGTAAATAAGTATTTTATACTAAGATAAAAACCTTTTTTAAATGAATGAAATCATACTTTTCGTGAAAAAAAGAAACTAGAACCCTCAGGCACAACAACAGAGCATTAACAACAGTGTAACAATAAGATTTTGTGGCCAACACTCCTTTTATGAAGTAAAAATCTGGCAGTGCTAAAAGTTCTAAAATGAGAAAGGAGATTGTGATAAACATCTAAATAGGTCCAAAATCTGGGACTAAACTGAACTGAACTTTCATCAGAGACAATACTGACTCCAAGGTTTTTTTGTCATGGCAGGTAGGTTCAAATCTGACCTCATGTACAGTATCTCATGTATTGTATCAAAAATTGGAGTAGCTTGAAATGAGTGATACCCACTTTTTCACCTGTTAATTAACTTAAATTACAGAAAACAAAATCAGAATATTGAAATACACCAAGTTAAATTCCCAAATGAAATGATATTACATTTATGTGAAAGAAAAACAAAATTTTTAAGACCCAATATTAGGTAATGTGACCACATGTTTTTCATGGGACATTTTGTGCACGTATACAGCAACCAAAAACCACACTCGTTTTGGTGACAAGTGATTTTTTGCCTCATGATGACGTTGATAGGATATCCAATAGAAGGTTTCATACTTCTTTGTTTACCTTCCTGTATACGTTGATTTCACACACCCTCAACAGGCCGTCAATATTGTATATAGAGTTACCTTTTCAGTTCTTCACACAATCCACGACCACTAATTATAGCGTGGGATCAATATCTGAGATGGTAATGGAGAATATTCTTTCAGCCCAATTGTACCTTTGTGTCTAGAGCATCTTTCATTCGCTGCACGTTTTGATGTATTTGTTTGACAGACAGATGGTAATGTGAAGGGATCTCCCATTATTAGAAACAACTAGAGAAAAAATTTATTTAACCTATATAATATATATAACATAATACACAAAACACATCCTCAGCAATTTATCAAAGGCAGTGCATACAGCACGATTAAAGAAGCTTAAAACGTTAAAAGTTTAGAAACCCTCTGATACCCCTCAACACAGCATTGCAGTACATATCGCAGATAATTATGGCCTTTAGTGATCCCTCAAAAAAATCAGACTGTTATCCAATGCACGCAAGAGATTCTTTTTTTTATTGGTTTGTAAAGCAAGGAGCGTCTGTGCTACAAAGTCCTCTTTCAGACTCTTTATGGTGCTTTCCTCACGACTACTATTTTTGTGTGGTAGAATAAAGGAATAGGAATAAAGTCACTATCCGACTATAAGCTAAAACGCTTATGGTCTTCCTTCTGAGAAAGGGGAGGGGGGGGGGAGATCCAGCCTCTATTTTAATCTTCCTATCTGTGTATTTCAGGTCAAGAACTAATGCAACCACGGATAGTGGGGGGCTACGCACCAGCTCCACATTCTATCAAGTATATTGTCTCTATACAGACAAGCAGGGGTCAGCACTTCTGTGGAGGGTCCTTGGTAAACAAATATTGGGTGCTTACAGCAGCACATTGTAATGTTGGGTGAGTTGAGTTTTGCTCTGCCTTTTGACTTTAGGGAAGTATTAGAAAAATCAGGGTCATAAACTGGGTCATATCTGGACTAACAGTGTACCTGTACTTTCTGTAGCTATTATTGTTATTGGAACGGTTCAGGTTAGTTGGGATTTTCTCAGAAAATAAAAACACGGATAAGGAAGTTGAGCACCAATAAAATGCCCATTGACATAAAATGACCTCGACTTGACTTCTGCATGTGTAAGCGTGTACATGTAGGCTTTTATTAGGCGATTCAGGAGACTGTTAGGCCATATCACATTGTCAATTCAGTAACTTATCATGGCTGAGAGAAAGTACATGAAAGTGATACAGGCTCTGCACCCACAATGCAAGGCTTTGTGCGTGGCACTGGAATCTGACTCAGCATCTGATGACCTGATGCTAATTGGTGATATGCTTTCATACAGCCTTCAGCACATGAACACCTTTATTGAGAAGGAAGTAGATCTACGAATTCACATTACGGTTGTCACTTTTTAAGGACAAGCATGGTAGTCACAGACCAGCAGGGAGGTGCTGGCTTTCATCCAATGACGTTCAAGCTAAAATAAAATGCTATTCATTCAAAAACGTATTTACAAATAAACACACAATAACAATATATACTAGATGACGCCTTGTAATAATTTGCATATAATCTGCATATATCTGAGGGCACCACAAAATTATTTTCATATTATCTCATCTTAGTTCCACTTGCCACTCAGTGAAGACTGGCGGCTAACTTCTAAGGAAAGTGCTGTCTGCTCAAAAAGTCCAGATTTGTCGCAAAGGGGATCTAGAAAGTCGCTGAATCGCCAAGTTTTCAAACACTGTGTAAAACACCATCTGTATTTAAGGGGCTTTATTCATACCATTTTCTTGATGGGGAATAGCTTACCATAGCGGGGTGGCCTGTCTCCCTCAAGGGAATGATAGTGGAACCGCTGAAATACATAAATCTTATATAATAGAGGATTCAAAAAAGGCTTTACATTTTTGTTTAGAGATCTATTCATTCAGTCAGTCAGGATGTAATGGAGAATCTATGCAGTGTACATGTTTGTATAATTTGGAGTCAAAACAGTTTATTTTTCCTGTTATTGTATTTGTATGTTGTGACTGTAAGGACCATTTTCTCCTCTTCAGGGCGGATAAGATGATGATAGTGGCAGGAGACTACTCACTCGGCATGTACGAGGGCACAGAGCAGTTCTTCATCCCCCATTTTGTGGTGCCACACCCTGACTACAACAACAAAACAAACAACAATGATATCATGCTTATAAAGGTACATTTCCTAGACAGAAACAGTAGTATTTCTTTAGCCAAAATACTATTTCATTCGAAGTACTAGTAGTACCACAGTCATACATTTTTTGGTAATGTATAAAGGACAGGTTTATTTGTAATAATGGTGTAGCTGTATCACATTTAATGAGAAATTCTACTAGCGCTTCTCTATGGCCTTACAATGCACTTCAATTGGGCGACCATTTAAACTTAAATAAATATCCTTATTTTTTTTTTAAATGGAAAACTTACAGTATGTTAAGTCATGTTGTTTAAAACCATGCATTCTATCGGGTTTTATTGCATCTCTCCTTCTGAGCAGGACATGGTATTAACAGAAAGTTAGCTAATGCTGGCAATCGTTGTTTTCGTCTAATGAAGACATGAATGACTATACTATGTGTTTCCCATTTTAAAAACGTTCCCCATTAAACTGCATTATAAGCCTATACGCTCTTTATTCAGCTATGCATGTTTTAACATTTGTAGCTGCATGCCATTGAGCAAAGTTCACACTCTGTACACTTCTCTCACTGTCTCTCCAGTTGAAAGCTCCGGTGTTCCTGGACAGTTACGTGGCCATCGCTCCGCTTCCCAGACAGGGTGCTACCATAGCAGTGGGCCGGCTTTGCAGAGTATCCGGCTGGGGATTCACTAGCTCCAGTGGGAGTCAAATCCCCTCCTCCCTCCGCACGGTCAAACTCCCCATTGTCTCCACAGAAAAATGCAACAGCACAGACTCCTTCGGTGGAACCATCACAACTAACATGCTCTGTGCTGGTTACAGCACCGGTGGAAAAGATGCCTGCCAGGTAATACCATAGACCTAATGTTATTTTATTTTATTTTATTTTATAGGGGTAGTGTATATTTAGTGTATGGCCACTGTGTCCATATGTTAATTCTACTCACTAGTCTGCTCATTACCTCTTTAAGTTCATTCTGTTTTAAGGTATCCCTTAAACGAACTATAAGCCTTGCAATATTACAGTACCATTGCCTGACATTGTGTCCCTGCGGTTCCAGGGGGACTCCGGAGGTCCACTAGTGTGTGAAGGCCGCGTCTATGGCTTAGTGTCCTTTGGAAAAGGCTGTGCTGATGCCCAGTATCCTGGGGTTTACACCGCTGTGTCAAAGTTCCGCCGATGGATAGACCGCACCATATTTACCTACTACAGCCTCTGTACCACACATTAGAAGACAGTGTTGTTAAAAGCGATTACCACTGATTTTAAAACGTTCCAATATACTGTACTTCTTTCCCCGGAGGACCCACGGTCTCCTTTTTTATGTAGCCTTCTTTGTCTTATTATGATTCCTTTATTATATTGCACATTTGACGATTATACAGCTGATATGATGTGTTCAGTTTTGAGCTTGAATATTTATTGGATATTTAGTAATGCCTTGCCTAAAGCTTTAATGGACGATTCCACCAAACTTTACTGCAGCATTTCTACAAAATCTCAGTTAAGTGCCATATTGCTGCTGTTATTTTGGTCCAAAGCTTTCTAAGCCTTATGAAGAACCATTTGCTCCGGCAAGCATAGAGTCCAACTGGTGCTCGTTTACTACTTCTGGAACCACATGGACCTTTCATATGCATGTCTTTGATAGAAATGGAAAGACTGTTTATCTTTGAGCTGCTGAATTATCTCTAAAAAAAACACTAGATATTACTTGGAAGTAATTTTCCACCCGGTTATTCTGCCTGTTGGGGCGACACATTTCATGCACACAAACCTCAATCTTAACAAAAGAATCATAAAATCAACATAAACATTACATACACAGAAATTTGACAAACATTGAAGATTTTATGGGGATTTTAGAAGTTTATACCTTCAACACTCAGTAGCATGCTATAAACATGCTACAGAGGTTTTGTCAACATTGAAGTCATCTTCAGTACCCCTGCCCTAACCATTTGGAATATATCTGTGCATATCTGTTTGGGCAGGTGAGGAGCCCTTTCTAGTCTGAGAAGTTCTATCCTGTTAGGTCAAAGCGTGTCCCTGATTCCTCATAGAAAGTTAAGCAAGTAGAGAATAACTGCCAACTTAATGTGGTCTGTTTATTTATGGAACAGTATACAGGCACTATGCATAAAGCACCTTCAACCTTTGAGAGCTGAATGAATGCATATAAACTGTGTGTATATATATACACACACAGTATATATATTCATTATTGTGTAAGCGTGTTATCAAACAATGACAATTCTGTTTTCTTTGTTTTATATAATAAAATCACTATAATTTCAATAATAACGTCTGCTTCTTCTGACTTCCTTTGTTTGACTTCTCAGAGTGAAGATATAATGAATTATTCAAGCTGTATACCCACAAATCCTCTTTATATTATTTTTACAGCTGAGTAACCGAATAACTAATTGAACTGAAATGAAATGAAGTGTAGCAAACAAGTCAGGATATAAATGTTTTAAAATGAAATAGGTTAGCCTTAATCTAGATACCAACTGCTGCCAGCTTCGGCGCTCGCCAGCCTTACTGATGAATTATCCCAAAACTGGAACATCTTCATGAAATATACATGGAGCCAGTAAGAGCAATCTGTGTAATGGCACTAAAGCCTTAGTTCCTTTCTTCTTCTCCAAAGGGCTGGTAGCGCTGGGTTGAGAATAGTGCAGTGATTGCCTGTAAGGCAATGCTGAGGCTGCAGCTGGCCAAATGAAATCTGTACAGACCTCATCACACCTGATAGGTTGAGGCGTATCACAACAGAATGAATAGTTGATGGCCTACTTTAGCGGCGAGCTCTGGTTTCACTAGCCAGTCCTACTGCGCTGTATCGATGGGTGTGCCACTGGCCGTCGTGACTGATGATTTCTTGCTTTATATGGCTTTGATTTTACAGGGGTTGGTTACATAAAGACAGGCTCCCATTTTCTCAAAGTCACAGGGTCTCTTTGGGTGGTGCATATCACCTGACAGAGCTGCTGGAGTTCCCCCCATATTTTCTTTGGTTAAAAGGCAGGGCTCTTGCTGTGGTTTTACATAGGCCGTAGTATCCACATGAGTGGCACCTGGAAAATTCCACCCAAGGGACTGACGTTTAGCTGGGAAGACAAAGCCAGTGGACTGTAGATGTTTTTACATTAGAATATCTCATCCCCACCGCTGGGCGGTTCTCATCTGTTATTTTCCATGTGTGTAGCCTATGTTACAACCCGGCTTAAGGTTGATAACAAAAGATTTAACAACAGGTTCAAACTAACTATATGTTTAAAGGAAACCACTAATTATAATATGAAGTTTGCAAATCTGGAGAATTAATGATGTAATGAATGTTTGTAAGGTGTTGTATTAGAAAAAAAATATAAAGTTTGGCTCCTCCTAAGGCATCAATATTGACACAAAGCGGGAGAGAGCGAGCTGGAACTGAAGTCAGTCCTTAAGTACTATGAACTCAGGTGATCTCACTTCCTCCTAATGGCCCCAGCTACCTGAAACACAGCAAACTTGAAAGAAAACACCAGGAAGAAAAGTGTGGGGTTGGGGGTATCACACCTATTTGTTTTTATTAGTAGTAGTAGCTAGTGCATTTAGAAAGGATTTTGAATATTTGCAACACATACACTCTGTATACTCTGTATAATATGTGAAAATATAACCCGAAAGTGAAATATAAACAATTTGAAAAAGGTCCTAAAATGCCCCCTGCTGTATCTGATTAGTTGTGATAAAGTGGTGGTAGTATAAACAGAAGGAAAACTACTTATGACTTGCTCAAACCACTAGGGGGCATTTATTCATTGTAACATGAGGCATAGCCTACATGAGCGCAAGCCTTCTCATTTTACCTTCAGTATTTATCCTTTTTAAAGATCCTCTGGAAATGAACAGTTTCTTATTTATGAATGTATTAAAGGCAACACTACAAAAATGTGTGAATGTTGGTTCATTTTGAATCATGGTTTCTATATGCATGGTAAAGAAGACAGAGTCAATGGTGAATTAAATTAGAAAGCCTTTGTTGTAACGAGTAGATATTTTTGTGATTCACTATATGCCTTATATATCACTTTATTGTCAAGACGCTTGCTGCTGAATGACTTGGTATTTTGAGTTCAGCAGTAGCCTATGCCAGGGACCTCCAAGGCATGACACATGTTGCGAGGAAATGTGACTGGCTCCTCAGAGAAAAATAGCCATTCAACCTGCCTAATAGACATCATTTTTACCATTCCTCATCTTCTTTTCAGCCCCAGCCTTGCGGGGCTGATTTTTTTTTCAAAAATCTGGGACAGCTAGCATGTTTAAAATATGCGCAGGCTGGCTCAGCGTTTGGCTAAGATGCAGCAATTGGCTCAGAGGCATGAAGTGCATTATCATTGTTGATTTTTTTTTCGGTTTTTGAAAATAGAATCATTGTTTCGGCATTTTTATTTAAGCAAGAGAGACGACAGGGGGATAACAGATGGGAGACTTTACATTCCTTGTGTAAAGTTGCATCGTGACTGCAGTGTCAAGCCACTAGTGATTTATAGCACTTTATTTAGTAAAAGCGGCATGGAAAGCTGCATTAGATACCATTAAGCACTAGAACACCAGCCCTATCTGCCCCATGCAGCAGGTATACAGGTTAGATCCCCAGGATAACAAGTACGTTGAGAGATTGAATAAGCCTCTCCAGGTCTGAGTATATTTTATTTTAACATACAGCACTCAGTGCTGGTTGTCTAGAAATGGAGACAAAGCAACTCATTAGCTTATACAGAAACTAAGTCATAAATTCAATTTGAAGAAGACAGAGACCTCCATTGAATAGCTTTATCTCATAATTCGGACAACCCTCTCTGAGGTTTATAGCCAGCCAGCACCAAAATCCATTACCTCTAAAATGGGGTCATTTGTTACCTCAGTGCATTGAGTTGTTGCTAAATGGAGATAAATAGCTTAAATTTTAAGTCCTGACAGTTTTGGTATTTCACACCTGAGAGAGCATAGATGTACATTATAACACAATGACATTAACAGAGCCTGTAAAATGGTAGCGGGTAACAAGCGGGGAAAAAACGTCCCGAGGACTATGTGCGTACAGATGATTTGAGACACCCTGACACTGTGTAATTAGTTTTGTCACTGACATATCCTTCCTGTGTCACCTTTGAACACGAAACATTGTTTTAAAGTTAGCTATTGCGTCTTAAATAATAGAACCGGAGTGACTGTGATTGGGTGTGCACAAGTTACTGATCACGTTGAATGCAGCTCAGATATGTAACTTGTAAATCCTTAAACAAAAGATGTCTGCGATGCAAATAATTAGTACCCTGGAATGAATATAAGCCAGCCTCAAACAGGCTGGCTTATATTCAAAAGATTCAAACAGCTAATGGAGAAAAAATAATAATTAGTGTTGATAAACTGAAAACATGTTTTTAAAAACAACGGCAACATACTTCTTAACCTAGACTAGATTAGGTAGCCCACTAGTTATTTAATATGGGGGTGTCCTTATACCAAGCTTAAAGAAGTGTTATGCAAACAATATATACATACAGAACATCTAGGAGTGTGAGTTGGATTTTTGGGACAGTAAGGAGATATTGTGCAGGCTGTTAGCGGGAAGAGGAGGGTTGCACTGGGCCAGAGCTGCCTCTGTACACACACCATGGACTATGAAATTGCTTGAGCGACGTGACATGTGCCTTTTCTCTTTTCATCCTCTATTCTATAGGACAAAACCTTTTTCTGGGAAAATCATAGTTGGATGCGCTATTGAAAACATTTATAGTATACCCAATACTTCCTTGTAACATGCGAAGAACAAGTGACAAGTGATACAATTGCGAAAACATGGACTTCTTTATTGCTTTCGCCGCCCTCAGTGTCTGTTTTAGTGCTCCGTAGATTTATCAAGTTTCCCCCCACTCCCCAGAGGATTAAGGGAAAGTAGAGCACTTTAATCATGTTTCCTAACTTAGGACAGCCATGAAAGGAAGAGAGCCGCCTTTGTCGAGAAGACACCGCTAGTAGGAATCCCCTCTAGCTGTAGATAACAGTCCACTGACACACATTAACACACTCCTTCTGCCCCCAATTAATAACAATGCAAACTCGCAGATAAAAAAAAGTTTTCCTTCAGCTATCTTGTGACATGGATTATTATGGTTCCCGTAGAACCCTTACGCACTTGAGCTGTCTCTTCTCAGCCACGAACTGATGTGCTTGTGAAATCGAATTAAAAATTAAGCCATAGCGCTAATTTATAACGTGAAGAATTTCGATGTTACACTTGTTTCTTAGGTTATGAGCGAGTGGAGAATGGGTGGTGGATGAGCAGACATTTGGTGAGCAAACTGACTGAGAAAGTGAGAGAAAGAGTGAGAAGCCATGATGTTACCAAGCAGCCGGTGCAGCTTGTCATGTTTGGACGATATCAGTCATTTCCTACAGTTTAATAATACATTACAGTGCTGCTGTCTACTGTCTATTCCAGCTGGAATTGAGGAGGCCATACGATTCTGTTTTAGATAGATAGATAGATAGATAGATAGATAGATAGATAGATAGATAGATAGATAGAGAACTTTAAGTGTTACAGCAGTAACAATTTACATACATGACAAAACACACATAACTTACTAAAAAACACACACAAGGATAAAATATATACAATAGAAATTTAAGATATAGCTGTAAATGTGCAATTAAATGGGAATTAAATGTCAAATGTGCTCAGATGAATTTCCTCTGCTGGCACATGGGGGAGTCATGGTAAGTGGGCAGGAATTACCTCCTGTAAACGATCCTTATTGCAGCGGAGTTGATGTTTTGTGTGACAGCAAGAGGCAACAATACAGTCTTGCTGTATAGCTCACTAACTCATTCTTTTATTCTTTTACATTCCTCTGGTAAAAATAACAAAAAGTTTCCTTGGATCCCACAGTAACACACTGGGGTTCCTTTTTTTGCCCACTTTTTGCAAAATTCATGTAGAAAAATTGAAAATGTTGGTTACCAAAACTAAAATTAGCTGCAATCCTGTGAGATAAGCTACCTAGCAAGGACAAAAAGAGCAATTCATCTCCATCTGCTTTGAATCTGTGTTTGGCGCCGATGCTGAAACTCAAACCGCACAATAATCACACTTCCGTCAAACTGAATGAGAGATGGGGCACTGATCTCTGAATCTGTCGCGCAGACCAGAAGCACGCAAGGATCTGACAGTGTCTGGTGGGTTTTCTGCGAATTTGCTCATACCTTTTGAAGTCGAGCCTCTCAGACAGAATGTCAAATATACACGGAAAACAGCTTCCATCTTCTGTGAAACCCCATGGGGAAATTTCTTTTTTAACAAGCGTCCTATTCACATTGGAGCTATAGAGCACACATAGTGTCCCAACTAAACTTGAAGTACTATACTATCATTGATCAAACCTCCAACATCCAACCGTGTATTTTACAAATCCCATCAACCTTAAAACCTCTAAAAGCCTGTCTAAAAGCCTGTCTTGAATACTAAGAGCCTCGTAGTCACAGAGGCTGTTGTCTCAAACGCCAAGCCCTAACTGGGTTCGGCTCATCCAGAGGACAGGCTTGTGCAGAGGAAGCCTTCAGGCCCTTTAGCATGGTCCAAGAGACTCTGTCCGGGGAGGGAAACAGTGATTGGACAGAACAGAGTTATTTCCCCTCCTGTGGCCTCGGTCCGCCAGATAGTGCTTCCAGCTGGAAGATGGAAGACAGATTGCATCTGATCCGTATGCAGAACGCGAGCAGCATGCTGTCACCCTCCCCCACCCCCCTTGCTGCCAGCCAGTGATTAGAAGTGGCGGAGAGGGAGGGGCAGCAATCAATGGCGAAAAAGAAGGGTTATGGGCTATTGGAGTACACCTACCTGATCTAAACGGATCCATATTATTGCCCATCCAATTCCAATTGCAAACAGGCTGCCAGAGGCCCCAGGCCATATAGAGGCTGTTATTAGGCAGAGAACTCACTATATTCCTTGTGAGACTTCTGAGACCAGCGTTAGAAAATCATTGTTGTTTTGGTTTACAACTCCAAGCGTTGGGGGGGGGGGGGGGGGGGGGGGGGGGGGGGGGGGGGGGGGGGGGGGGGGGGGGGGGGGGGGGGG
>JAOEHI010051475.1:0-18588 GCA_025447815.1 Percopsis transmontana | reverse complement strand
TAATGCCCTACAGGTGCGTTGCAGGAGAAAGGAGGCACGATGCGCGCGTGGCCGTGAGCGCGCCGATCGTGACAACATCTATCACTCAAATGTTGCAATAAAGGCTTTTAATTTGGCACTTACAAATTGAAATACCATTTACTAGTGAAACTAGGGCATATATAAAACAGTTTTCTATAAAGTCTGAAAAGAGGCTAAAAGAAGAGAGGGAAAATGTTTTGTGACCTCTGACCCCCAGGGTTCCAGGTGACATTGACGAGGTCAATGCCCTCAAATTGCAAGTGGACCAATGGAAAATCCCCACGGGGCTGGAAGACCCGCACATCCCAGGTACAACGCACACACAAACGCACACAAATGCACACACAGCTCTCTAACGGCTGTAAACGCTGTAAAAGTAATATTTTAAAAACCTCTTATCTGCAGTGCTCTAAGTGTACGTGACTGCTTAAATTGAATTATACAAGGCTCGTTCAAAGACGTAAAAGTCCTTCTTTAACCCGTCTGTTCCTTAGTTTGAATACATACCCACTGCACGACTGAAGTGGATTACCAAGATTAAATTGACACAGGGATCAGAGCATTTTCTGGGGCTCCCCTGTCAGTCTATTTATTGAACAGAACAGATATCGCTACTAGCACAGTTTAATGTGCATCAGGGCCTGATACAGGAAAGGATTTTGTGTATGTGTGTGTGGGGGTTACTTGAAAAACGATTACACACAATTGCACGCTTCAGCCGAACAAGATCCTGTCTAATTCTGTGTTTGTCCTAATGAATATGTAATAGTAATCGTGTTGTAGCTTGTTGAAAAACTGGGTGGGGAATACGCCATGGGATTAATTTTCATGTGTAATGCGATTTACTTAAAATGCTTGTGCGAAATAGTTTGCTTGTGTAATGTAATAAGTACTAACAAGGTGTCAAGAGTTTTCCAACCTCCAAGAATACTTCCTTAATAGACGTAGGCCTATATATTTTGGCATTGCAAACATATTATCTGTCAAGCAGTGTGGTTTTAGAGCTTTTAGAAGACCTAGAGATTGAGAGCCAGTCGTCCATAAAACCATGCAACACATAAAATATTCAAAACCTCTTCCACTAACTATTAATAGAGTCATTTTAGTCTTGGGACCACATCTGTTGAATAAAGCACCTTACATGCTAAGGACATGCAAGGCCTTTGTATTAATATGGTACTTTTCAAATCATTCCAGAAGAACACACACTTTTGGACAATTGGCCGTGCGTTATCTGAACACCCATGAACACCCATGAACACCCATGAACACCCATGAACACCCATGAACACCCATGAACACCCATGAACACTCATGAACACCCATGAACACTCATGAACACCCATGAACACCCATGAACACCCATGAACACCCATGAACACCCACTGTCTCTGTGTCTGCAGCCTCTCTGTTGAAGCTTTGGTACAGGGAGTTAGAGGAGCCACTGATCCCCCACGAGTTCTACGACGAGTGTATCAGTCACTACGACAACGCAGAGGAGGCCGTCCACGTGGTCCTGGGCCTGCCGCACATCAACAAGCTGGTGCTGTGCTACCTCATCCGCTTCCTACAGGTAGGACACACCCCGAAAGCACACCAACAAACCTTAAAGAAGACATATCCAGTGATTCTTATTAGTCCATGAGGACTAGTCCATTACTCCATAAAGATAAAAGGCCAAATATCACTCCATTTTCCAACTGTCATTTTGGCATTGACTTTTCACCCTTCGAGCTGAAACAATCAGTTTCAATTGGTGCACTTTTTTAACATGCCTTAACTTAATTGGCTATCTGACTGGGAGTGGGAGGATAGGTCAGAGATGACTGGTTACAATCCAGAAATGATTTCACACCTGGGCTAAATCTGACATGGCATGTATTACACAATTATTGTTTTTCAGAGAGGAATCTTAGCTAAATAACATGTTAAACTTATTTCAAAATGCCATTTCAGGACATTTCAGGACCCTTCAGACTACACATCTGATCACACAACTGGAATATAATAACATTTGTATTATAGGGGGTCTCTGAATGTCTTGTATTTGGTGGCCGTAGAGCGATGGTCAGCCATTTTAATGAGGCACAGCGTGACACAGCCTACCTGTTGTCTTGTAGGTGTTTGCCCAGCCGGCCAATGTGACCATCACCAAGATGGATGTCAACAACCTGGCCATGGTGATGGCCCCCAACTGCCTGCGCTGCCAGTCCGACGACCCCCGGGTGATCTTCGAAAACACGCGCAAGGAGATGTCCTTTATCCGCGTGCTAATCCAGCGCCTGGACACCAGTTTCATGGACGGAATACTATAGCCCCCCCTAGCCACGCACCTGCCTACCCCTGCACAGGGCGCCTCATACACAGACATAGACACAGCGAATGGGCAGAAACTTCCAGATGTATTATGATTTTATTAAGATTTATCTCTGTTTTTTCCTTTATTGATTCCCAACCTTACAAAACATTATGATCCTCTCTCATGCACACACACACACACACACACACACACCATGCATAACACTGTCATGTGTGCACACACCAACACACCAACACATGCAGACATCCCTACGGTGTCCCCTTTTTAGAATAACACACAGGACCTGGGGCCACCTGGATGAAATCCTGCGTAGTGCACACATCACACACTTTTTTTGCACACACACACACAGTGGTGTTCTTTCCACAGTTCGATAGTATGCCCCCCCCCCCCGAGAGAGAGAAGAGCTAGAGCTGAATGGTGGGTGTGGGTAGACACAATATACAGTATAGTCCTCTCTCAACATGCCAGCCCTTTGTGCAGCTCTTCCAAAAGTACAGCTGGACAGATGGTAGCAGGTTTCCACCAGACTTGTATTCAAACAAGCCGTCACTGATCCCTTAAGATTCCAGGTAAATCCAGACTCTTGTCGATCTTGCTCAGATGCTTCGGAGCATCCAAAAGTACACCGCACCACTCCCGGGACGCTTTTTAAAGGAACCTGTTAGCATCTCAACCGTGAAAAGACGTGATTTCTGTGCTGTGTAACGGCTCTCCCTGCCAAGCCCCACTGCCAACAAGGCGCCCCCCCCCCCCCCTTACTCCTCACCTCTCACCTCACACCCCTCAATCGCCTCCTCGCTGGAAGTGACACTTATCCAGCACCACCTGGGAGAGGTTGGAAAACTGCTGATTTTTCCCTCTTTGCCACTCATCCTTTAATCCTCCCGACGCCCTGTAGAGAGCGGGATCTAGCCTCTCGCCCCCTCCCCAAATGCGCCTTTCCTGCTCTCACAACTGATTTCTGAATGTGTCCGATAAAGAGACGAGTCTACCTGTGGTCGTGTCTGTCTTTAAAGAATGTCTCGTCTGTCACTGACTGTTTACAAACTTACCCATCTTCCTCAGTCTGTCGGGCAGGCACCGCACCTGTCTCTTGCACCCATCCAAGGTTTCCTTTGGTTTTGTATCCCAAACAAATAGCGTTTTTGAAGAGTCCTTTGTCTTTTTACGTGTTCAACTACAGTTTTTTTTTTTTTTATCCCACTGTTTTTATATGATTTAATTTATTGATATTTATTTGAGGAAGATCTCCTTAATGCCTTCTCAAAATGTATATTGTGAGCTCCGGTGTGTGTGTGTGTGTGTGTGTGTGTGTGTGTCTTTGTGTTCTAGCACACGGGTTTAAGTGTAACGTGGATTTGCTGCTTTTTTTCTGTATGTAATTCTGATAGGGTGTCTAAATTACATGTGCATACGCACATACATGTTATGTGGCTCTCTAGTGTATGTGTGTCAATAACTAATGCTTCCATGCACACTGATTAACCGTTATTGTTCGGAATAAGTAAATATTGTGACTGTCAAAATTCCCAAATTGGAACATTGACATATTCCGAATAATAGTGGAATATGTGTGGAAACATAGCCATCGTGTGAATGTTGAGTCCTGCTGCGCCTAGCTCTAACACATTTTCTCGTTGCAGATTTTTCTATCCATTGTTACGCACATGCGCACGCACACACACACACACACACACACACACACACACACACACACACACACACACACACACACACACACACACACACCCCATTTTGGCACTTAATTCCACCCTGTAAGCCAAACACTCACTCACTTGTACACACACACACTCAAACACAAGCTCTTGCACACTGCACATATATCACATGTACATTGAATTAAAACACTGTACAGACTGTAAAAACTACTATATATAGACCACCGAAACAGGACAGGAGAAGAAGGATCACTTGTGACAATTGGCAAAGCTGTCGAACGTACCCGGTTAGAGGATGGTTCATATTTTTTGTTTTGTTTAAATTAATATTTCCTAAAGGAGCATGTGAACTACACAGGTTTTTCCGCCAATTTTATCCTTGAAAAGACAACGTAGTTTTTGGTTTGTTTTTTGAAACTAAAATGATCAGCCCTGGGGAGTTTGACTGTCCTCCTGCTAAAAAAGAAGGAAAAAAAGGACCAATAGTATTTGGACCAATTTTGACATATTTATGACTGCTAACTGAAAGAAACACTAAAGAAAGTAAGCTGTTTTTTCCCTCCCTTTTTAAGGAGGTATACATTGAGGCTAATCGTTCCATCCAAGCCTTGAGAAGTTCTAGAAACATAACAAGCCCAGATAGTCATGTCTAAAATACTAACATTTTGTGAGAGTTGTGTATGCGTCAGTTGGTATGCGGTGTGCGTTTGTGTGTGCGAGTGTTTGCGTGACTGTATTTGTCTGTTTGTGTCAAATACGGTTGTAGATAGAATAGAATGCAGTGATGTCCTGTATTGACCCATCAAACCATCCAATCAGCATGCATTAAAGGGGTCACTTCACTCTTTTAAACTTGAATTTACTAAAACAAGAAAATATACATTGAAAACAATTTACATAAAAGAAGTGTTACAATATGTAGCTTTAAAAAAATCCACTAAAAGATTAGGATACTCTTATTAATCTTTTTTCAAATGTTTTATTACTGTTGCTTTTTCTCTACTCAGTTCCCGACCAATATTGTTCTTATGGTCTACATATAACAAACGTTCTAAATGACTGAGGTGTAAGGCAGCTGCTATGTACTCTGTGCTCCACACCTCTACATTGCTCCTAGTTTTTTCAGTTTTACCTTAATGTCCACTGTCATCCACGCTATGTCCGAGAGAAGGCTCTGGAAGTGAAATGGATGTTGTTTTAATAAATTAATTCAAATGTCTAAACACTTCTGACTTCTGTTATTGTCGTAAACGTTTAGCAGAGGTGGTCAGTGTTGGTGAGAAGTTTGAGGGTTTACACGTCAAACAAATGTCTTGCATGCGCTATTGGTTACATAGTGGTTAGGGTGGTAGACTACCAGCCTCCCTACCTGGAAGCATCCTTGAGCAAGATGCTTAACTCCAACCTGCCTCCTTAATACTTCCCTTTGGATAAAAGCATCTGCTAAATGACCTAATTGGCAAAACACAAGGGATTGCTACACAAATTTAGTTGAGGAACCATGTTAGAACCTGGAACATGGTTTTGGATTGGAGGTGAAGGACAGGTCACAGCAGCTAATCTCCTACTACAATGATCCCAGGTGTTCCCTCATGGGTGGCTGTTACCAGAAATGAAAGTTAGTTAAACTTTTCCAGTGATTAAAAGACAAAGCCTTGAGGAAGAAAGCAGACCTAAACTGAAACATTAGAAATAGTTTTATATGCATATGTGGATATCTATACAGATGGGTTTAAAGAACCAGTCAAGAACCAGTCAAGAAAGGTGACTGTTGAAGATGGATCAACATTGAGTTCAAGGTGGGAAGTTTAATATTTATTAGGAGTGGCTAGGAGTGTGTTCAATTTGTCTGTAACTTTTGGAATGGCACGTGCAATTAATACACACAGTACACAATCATTACACATGAGAATATGTAGTGAAAGTTTATTTAGATAAGTGCTGCTGTTCTTTTTTTGTCACTTATTTTAATCCAACTGGTTCAGGCTTCAGACAAAGATTATTTGTGCATACTGTATGTGCATATTCAGAGGTGTCATGCATATAACTACAAATTTATCCAAACGACCATGTGACTTTCTGGGCAGTGTTTCTGATTGGTTGGCTTGTCACAGATAATACAAATGATGAGA
The DNA here is from genome assembly GCA_025447815.1 of Percopsis transmontana. Classification (NCBI taxonomy): domain Eukaryota; kingdom Metazoa; phylum Chordata; class Actinopteri; order Percopsiformes; family Percopsidae; genus Percopsis; species Percopsis transmontana. The sequence continues at coordinate 12,433 of JAOEHI010051475.1, read as the reverse complement.
ATTAATACAAACTGACGATTGGCAGGTACTCAAAAGGGTTTCTGGCTGGAATGATGAGCTTGTTTGGGGGCACCTGCCATTGGACTGGTGAGCAACCAGTGAGGGCTATTTCCCTATGTCCCAATATAATAGTAGAAGGAAAGTATTAAAGATCAGTCACACCTTTTTAACCAGGAAAAAAAAAAAAAAACTACAGAGCAGAAATCCTTTTTGTAACTTTTGGAATGAAAGTGTCATGTTAAATGACGGAAAACATATTAGGTCCAGCAATTTTCCACCATCTCCTTGAAATACAGCAGTTTACAGGAAAAAAGTGTTTTTTTTTGTTGTTTTTTTAAATCCCAGGTCAACGTCTCATCACCACGATCAGGACTACATTACATAGTCTAAAGCCATAGTCAGGACTCGGGCGGGTTGGGGAAGGAGTCATGTGGGGATGCGACTGCGGAGGTACTCCAAAACAGCATCCGTTCCCTTGGCAACGATTGCTGCTCTGGGGTTCCGGAAGGGGTTTCCATCTAGACTGAGACACCTAGAGAGAAAGAAATAATCATTTTTCAGTCTATATACATACAGTTAGGTCTATGTTCACCTCAACCAGAGTAAGACAAAGTGTAGGTGTATAGGAATAGGGTAAAGTGTGTTGCAGTGTTTCCTCTGGAAAGTTTAACGTGAGCAGTAGTGTAACCCAAAACTAAACAATAAGAAAAATGCCATTCTGTGCTCCTATTCACTTTTTTTATTTAGACCTGCACAACTTTGCAGGTCTATTATGTATAGTAAGGTGCCCCTACAATGTTTCTTTTGATGTGGTGGCAATGATTCTGCCGTGGGACAGCGCCACACCTGAATGGTAGAGAAATCACTGGTGTGTTGTACCTGAGTGTAGTACACAGTCCCAGTTCTGGTGCTATGTTCAGGAGGTCGTTGTTTGACAGGTCGAGAGTTGACAGATTGACCAATCCCTTCAGACGACCTGGGTCCACGCCGCCTACCTGGTTGTTGCCAAGCAACACAGTCTCAAGGGAAACTATTTGATACAGGACATCAGGAAAGGACTTGAACCTGCAATTAGTACATGCAATGATTGATGTAAATTATCATGATCAATATTTCTGTAGCAATACCACATTAGGCATACTGATAAATAAGACAGCCATTAAAATGTCATGATATACAGTATGAAGTCAGTTTGCATTTCAACCTAGATACCATTAGGTTTATATGTCAGTTACCTGTTAAAATTAAGTATGATGGATCGTAGTTTGGTCAGGTTTGCTAGTTCAGATGGCAGAGCAGTCAGCTGGTTGTTTCTAACAGGAACAGAAAACAGCCAATCAGAGACGTAGTAAGTAAATAGTAATTCATTCTGCATTTCTGGTATGTCCTAAATGCAGAAACTGCAAATGCAAGTGTGTGCGTCTACCTGAGGTCTAAGTGTGTTAGCTGCCGCAGCTTGCAGATTTCAGGAGGGCAGCACGTTAGTCTGTTGAAGCCCAGGTTCACCTCGGACACAGACGACTGTAAGTCTACTAGTCTGGAGAAAAACAGATTCATTCAGATCAGGGGTTTTCAAGTATGGCTCAGGACCCCCCAGTGGATCGCGGATGATGATTTTATAGGGGTCTCGACAGTGGAAACCACCAGAATGCTAAACTTGATGGTTTGATTAGCTTTTAGTCCTAAAAAAGTCACCACAGTTGGGAGAAATGGGAAAATTAGGTCCAGGTCTAAATATTGTCCGGATTTCCCTTTTTAAAACCTATTTATTAATCCTATTTTTTTTTTATCCAGTTTGGTGTGGATAAAGACAGTCAAGAATGTAAAATCTGATATCATCAGTGATCTGTGTGTGTGTGTGTGTGTGTGTACCTGGATGGCACAGCAGTCAGATGGTTCTTGCTAAAGTTAACGCTGGCAATGGCTTCTTCTGCTGCAGCATCAAACAACTCATCTGGAATACTGTCTGCCTGTTTCTCACTGACTCACACACAAACAAGCATAAGCAACAACGCTGTGTTCTTGTGTCAGCGAAATAATAGATATACTACTGTAGATATTGTACATCTTATAGATTATATTAGATTTACAAATGCAGTACACATACAGTATGTACATTTTTCACTGCCAGAGGTGAAACTACAGGGAGGTAAAATGACCTGTCTCCCAGAGTAAAATACAAAAGAGAAGGAGCCATGACTACCCCATGACTAACCTATATTCCAGTGTCTTGAGAGTCTTTATGGTGTGCATGTTCACTCTGGCTTGACTAGGTAGAGTCATGGCCGTAGGACTCTCATCAACTTGGTCTGGCTCTTCTAGAGAACGACCAATGTGCACACACACAAGGGCACGCACACAAAATTAACCGTTGAAGTCTACAATATGGTCTGTATCACTTAAAACGTACACACCTCGATTGCGTTATAGCACCCCAGAACTAAATCCCCCCCCCCAAACTATGTGGCTATAGAGGTACGGGTAGAGAATGACCCTAGCACTGACCCAACACTTTGGGAAATGGGAAAGTGTGTATTCTCAAGAGTTTCAAACCAAAATAATGTTTTTGTGACACTGGTTTCAGCCACAAGGGTAACTGTAACATACAAGAGTGCCCCTTTATATGAATTCAAGTACATTTCCCAGTCATCAAGGGTGCATACAGACGATGTGTAATACCTTTAATTCTCCCTCTTAAATATTTCAGCAGCTCATTGGTTCCTTTCTGTTGAGATGACAGCACAACAACTAGTCTTAGTGGGTGGTTAGGACAGTCAGAATAGGTTTTAGGATGTATTTCACAACAGATGCAACCAATATTAGCAGCTAATTTTAAACTTAGTTGTATACAATCTACATTGAACTAATACACTTTTGACTAAATGGGTAAGCCACCCGATTGTAGGGTATATCATAGGAAGAACAAAGCAATTTATTTCAGAGGTCAAATACCGTTCCATGGAAATATTAGTGTGTGTGTGTGTGTGTGTGTGTGTGTGTGTGTGTGTGTGTGTAACTTACAGAGAGCAGGTCTCTCCTAATTCCTCTCAGTGGATTTCCCTCCAGCAGCAACATCTTCAGGTTGGGCATCAAGCCAAGAGAGGCTGGGAGACTGATACACAAATGTATGTACAGACAGACCGACATTAATATGCATGTGTGGATGTTATTATTGATTAGTGAGTAATGACAATATCTGTGAATGCGAGTGATAAAATTATAGTAATTTATTAATCTTTTAACACAATGTTTTTTGTTGGCCAAGCCACTAGGGCCAACTAAAAACATTAAATTGTTTGGCCCATATGACATACCATACAGTGATGTTATGGACCTACATGCTGATATCGTTGTTGGTGAGATCAAGGCGTGAGAGTGTGCCCAATAAAGTAATCTTATCAGGGAGGACTTTGATCTTGTTGTCTCTGAGTTCTAAAAGAGAAATAGCCGCCAGGCTGGCCAACTGCTCTGCTTCCAACTTCTCAATCTGGTTGTTACCAACATACAGTTCCTATAGAGGAAGAGAAATAGAGACCATGTATAAGTCTTATTTTAGACCATTAGACAGAGGAAATGTGTTTATGCAGCAAAAATAAGTTGTTTGTAGCTCGTTCATAGGGGTTGCAAGCTATCAGATACGTCTTATTCAGGGCCATGGTTGCGCAAATTAGAAGCGATATTTTTCAAAAGTCGACAAAACACAATTGCGAATAGTCTGTGTTTCCATTGAGTTATGTTATGCGATTAAAGCTGGGTTTTCTTCTCGCAATAGTCATTCCACTTAAACATGGTGACAAACTTCCAATATATATATATATTGGAAGTTTGTCACCATGTTTAAGTGGAATGACTATTGCGAGAAGAAAACCCAGCTTTAATCGCATAACATAACTCAATGGAAACACAGACTATTCGCAATTGTGTTTTGTCGACTTTTGAAAAATATCGCTTCTAATTTGCGCAACCATGGCCCTGAATAAGACGTATCTGATAGCTTGCAACCCCTATGAACGAGCTACAAACAACTTATTTTTGCTGCATAAACACATTTCCTCTGTCTAATGGTCTAAAATAAGACTTATACATGGTCTCTATTTCTCTTCCTCTATAGGAACTGTATGTTGGTAACAACCAGATTGAGAAGTTGGAAGCAGAGCAGTTGGCCAGCCTGGCGGCTATTTCTCTTTTAGAACTCAGAGACAACAAGATCAAAGTCCTCCCTGATAAGATTACTTTATTGGGCACACTCTCACGCCTTGATCTCACCAACAACGATATCAGCATGTAGGTCCATAACATCACTGTATGGTATGTCATATGGGCCAAACAATTTAATGTTTTTAGTTGGCCCTAGTGGCTTGGCCAACAAAAAACATTGTGTTAAAAGATTAATAAATTACTATAATTTTATCACTCGCATTCACAGATATTGTCATTACTCACTAATCAATAATAACATCCACACATGCATATTAATGTCGGTCTGTCTGTACATACATTTGTGTATCAGTCTCCCAGCCTCTCTTGGCTTGATGCCCAACCTGAAGATGTTGCTGCTGGAGGGAAATCCACTGAGAGGAATTAGGAGAGACCTGCTCTCTGTAAGTTACACACACACACACACACACACACACACACACACACACACACACTAATATTTCCATGGAACGGTATTTGACCTCTGAAATAAATTGCTTTGTTCTTCCTATGATATACCCTACAATCGGGTGGCTTACCCATTTAGTCAAAAGTGTATTAGTTCAATGTAGATTGTATACAACTAAGTTTAAAATTAGCTGCTAATATTGGTTGCATCTGTTGTGAAATACATCCTAAAACCTATTCTGACTGTCCTAACCACCCACTAAGACTAGTTGTTGTGCTGTCATCTCAACAGAAAGGAACCAATGAGCTGCTGAAATATTTAAGAGGGAGAATTAAAGGTATTACACATCGTCTGTATGCACCCTTGATGACTGGGAAATGTACTTGAATTCATATAAAGGGGCACTCTTGTATGTTACAGTTACCCTTGTGGCTGAAACCAGTGTCACAAAAACATTATTTTGGTTTGAAACTCTTGAGAATACACACTTTCCCATTTCCCAAAGTGTTGGGTCAGTGCTAGGGTCATTCTCTACCCGTACCTCTATAGCCACATAGTTTGGGGGGGGGGATTTAGTTCTGGGGTGCTATAACGCAATCGAGGTGTGTACGTTTTAAGTGATACAGACCATATTGTAGACTTCAACGGTTAATTTTGTGTGCGTGCCCTTGTGTGTGTGCACATTGGTCGTTCTCTAGAAGAGCCAGACCAAGTTGATGAGAGTCCTACGGCCATGACTCTACCTAGTCAAGCCAGAGTGAACATGCACACCATAAAGACTCTCAAGACACTGGAATATAGGTTAGTCATGGGGTAGTCATGGCTCCTTCTCTTTTGTATTTTACTCTGGGAGACAGGTCATTTTACCTCCCTGTAGTTTCACCTCTGGCAGTGAAAAATGTACATACTGTATGTGTACTGCATTTGTAAATCTAATATAATCTATAAGATGTACAATATCTACAGTAGTATATCTATTATTTCGCTGACACAAGAACACAGCGTTGTTGCTTATGCTTGTTTGTGTGTGAGTCAGTGAGAAACAGGCAGACAGTATTCCAGATGAGTTGTTTGATGCTGCAGCAGAAGAAGCCATTGCCAGCGTTAACTTTAGCAAGAACCATCTGACTGCTGTGCCATCCAGGTACACACACACACACACACACACAGATCACTGATGATATCAGATTTTACATTCTTGACTGTCTTTATCCACACCAAACTGGATAAAAAAAAAATAGGATTAATAAATAGGTTTTAAAAAGGGAAATCCGGACAATATTTAGACCTGGACCTAATTTTCCCATTTCTCCCAACTGTGGTGACTTTTTTAGGACTAAAAGCTAATCAAACCATCAAGTTTAGCATTCTGGTGGTTTCCACTGTCGAGACCCCTATAAAATCATCATCCGCGATCCACTGGGGGGTCCTGAGCCATACTTGAAAACCCCTGATCTGAATGAATCTGTTTTTCTCCAGACTAGTAGACTTACAGTCGTCTGTGTCCGAGGTGAACCTGGGCTTCAACAGACTAACGTGCTGCCCTCCTGAAATCTGCAAGCTGCGGCAGCTAACACACTTAGACCTCAGGTAGACGCACACACTTGCATTTGCAGTTTCTGCATTTAGGACATACCAGAAATGCAGAATGAATTACTATTTACTTACTACGTCTCTGATTGGCTGTTTTCTGTTCCTGTTAGAAACAACCAGCTGACTGCTCTGCCATCTGAACTAGCAAACCTGACCAAACTACGATCCATCATACTTAATTTTAACAGGTAACTGACATATAAACCTAATGGTATCTAGGTTGAAATGCAAACTGACTTCATACTGTATATCATGACATTTTAATGGCTGTCTTATTTATCAGTATGCCTAATGTGGTATTGCTACAGAAATATTGATCATGATAATTTACATCAATCATTGCATGTACTAATTGCAGGTTCAAGTCCTTTCCTGATGTCCTGTATCAAATAGTTTCCCTTGAGACTGTGTTGCTTGGCAACAACCAGGTAGGCGGCGTGGACCCAGGTCGTCTGAAGGGATTGGTCAATCTGTCAACTCTCGACCTGTCAAACAACGACCTCCTGAACATAGCACCAGAACTGGGACTGTGTACTACACTCAGGTACAACACACCAGTGATTTCTCTACCATTCAGGTGTGGCGCTGTCCCACGGCAGAATCATTGCCACCACATCAAAAGAAACATTGTAGGGGCACCTTACTATACATAATAGACCTGCAAAGTTGTGCAGGTCTAAATAAAAAAAGTGAATAGGAGCACAGAATGGCATTTTTCTTATTGTTTAGTTTTGGGTTACACTACTGCTCACGTTAAACTTTCCAGAGGAAACACTGCAACACACTTTACCCTATTCCTATACACCTACACTTTGTCTTACTCTGGTTGAGGTGAACATAGACCTAACTGTATGTATATAGACTGAAAAATGATTATTTCTTTCTCTCTAGGTGTCTCAGTCTAGATGGAAACCCCTTCCGGAACCCCAGAGCAGCAATCGTTGCCAAGGGAACGGATGCTGTTTTGGAGTACCTCCGCAGTCGCATCCCCACATGACTCCTTCCCCAACCCGCCCGAGTCCTGACTATGGCTTTAGACTATGTAATGTAGTCCTGATCGTGGTGATGAGACGTTGACCTGGGATTTAAAAAAACAACAAAAAAAAACACTTTTTTCCTGTAAACTGCTGTATTTCAAGGAGATGGTGGAAAATTGCTGGACCTAATATGTTTTCCGTCATTTAACATGACACTTTCATTCCAAAAGTTACAAAAAGGATTTCTGCTCTGTAGTTTTTTTTTTTTTTTCCTGGTTAAAAAGGTGTGACTGATCTTTAATACTTTCCTTCTACTATTATATTGGGACATAGGGAAATAGCCCTCACTGGTTGCTCACCAGTCCAATGGCAGGTGCCCCCAAACAAGCTCATCATTCCAGCCAGAAACCCTTTTGAGTACCTGCCAATCGTCAGTTTGTATTAATTCTCATCATTTGTATTATCTGTGACAAGCCAACCAATCAGAAACACTGCCCAGAAAGTCACATGGTCGTTTGGATAAATTTGTAGTTATATGCATGACACCTCTGAATATGCACATACAGTATGCACAAATAATCTTTGTCTGAAGCCTGAACCAGTTGGATTAAAATAAGTGACAAAAAAAGAACAGCAGCACTTATCTAAATAAACTTTCACTACATATTCTCATGTGTAATGATTGTGTACTGTGTGTATTAATTGCACGTGCCATTCCAAAAGTTACAGACAAATTGAACACACTCCTAGCCACTCCTAATAAATATTAAACTTCCCACCTTGAACTCAATGTTGATCCATCTTCAACAGTCACCTTTCTTGACTGGTTCTTGACTGGTTCTTTAAACCCATCTGTATAGATATCCACATATGCATATAAAACTATTTCTAATGTTTCAGTTTAGGTCTGCTTTCTTCCTCAAGGCTTTGTCTTTTAATCACTGGAAAAGTTTAACTAACTTTCATTTCTGGTAACAGCCACCCATGAGGGAACACCTGGGATCATTGTAGTAGGAGATTAGCTGCTGTGACCTGTCCTTCACCTCCAATCCAAAACCATGTTCCAGGTTCTAACATGGTTCCTCAACTAAATTTGTGTAGCAATCCCTTGTGTTTTGCCAATTAGGTCATTTAGCAGATGCTTTTATCCAAAGGGAAGTATTAAGGAGGCAGGTTGGAGTTAAGCATCTTGCTCAAGGATGCTTCCAGGTAGGGAGGCTGGTAGTCTACCACCCTAACCACTATGTAACCAATAGCGCATGCAAGACATTTGTTTGACGTGTAAACCCTCAAACTTCTCACCAACACTGACCACCTCTGCTAAACGTTTACGACAATAACAGAAGTCAGAAGTGTTTAGACATTTGAATTAATTTATTAAAACAACATCCATTTCACTTCCAGAGCCTTCTCTCGGACATAGCGTGGATGACAGTGGACATTAAGGTAAAACTGAAAAAACTAGGAGCAATGTAGAGGTGTGGAGCACAGAGTACATAGCAGCTGCCTTACACCTCAGTCATTTAGAACGTTTGTTATATGTAGACCATAAGAACAATATTGGTCGGGAACTGAGTAGAGAAAAAGCAACAGTAATAAAACATTTGAAAAAAGATTAATAAGAGTATCCTAATCTTTTAGTGGATTTTTTTAAAGCTACATATTGTAACACTTCTTTTATGTAAATTGTTTTCAATGTATATTTTCTTGTTTTAGTAAATTCAAGTTTAAAAGAGTGAAGTGACCCCTTTAATGCATGCTGATTGGATGGTTTGATGGGTCAATACAGGACATCACTGCATTCTATTCTATCTACAACCGTATTTGACACAAACAGACAAATACAGTCACGCAAACACTCGCACACACAAACGCACACCGCATACCAACTGACGCATACACAACTCTCACAAAATGTTAGTATTTTAGACATGACTATCTGGGCTTGTTATGTTTCTAGAACTTCTCAAGGCTTGGATGGAACGATTAGCCTCAATGTATACCTCCTTAAAAAGGGAGGGAAAAAACAGCTTACTTTCTTTAGTGTTTCTTTCAGTTAGCAGTCATAAATATGTCAAAATTGGTCCAAATACTATTGGTCCTTTTTTTCCTTCTTTTTTAGCAGGAGGACAGTCAAACTCCCCAGGGCTGATCATTTTAGTTTCAAAAAACAAACCAAAAACTACGTTGTCTTTTCAAGGATAAAATTGGCGGAAAAACCTGTGTAGTTCACATGCTCCTTTAGGAAATATTAATTTAAACAAAACAAAAAATATGAACCATCCTCTAACCGGGTACGTTCGACAGCTTTGCCAATTGTCACAAGTGATCCTTCTTCTCCTGTCCTGTTTCGGTGGTCTATATATAGTAGTTTTTACAGTCTGTACAGTGTTTTAATTCAATGTACATGTGATATATGTGCAGTGTGCAAGAGCTTGTGTTTGAGTGTGTGTGTGTACAAGTGAGTGAGTGTTTGGCTTACAGGGTGGAATTAAGTGCCAAAATGGGGTGTGTGTGTGTGTGTGTGTGTGTGTGTGTGTGTGTGTGTGTGTGTGTGTGTGTGTGTGTGTGTGTGTGTGTGCGTGCGCATGTGCGTAACAATGGATAGAAAAATCTGCAACGAGAAAATGTGTTAGAGCTAGGCGCAGCAGGACTCAACATTCACACGATGGCTATGTTTCCACACATATTCCACTATTATTCGGAATATGTCAATGTTCCAATTTGGGAATTTTGACAGTCACAATATTTACTTATTCCGAACAATAACGGTTAATCAGTGTGCATGGAAGCATTAGTTATTGACACACATACACTAGAGAGCCACATAACATGTATGTGCGTATGCACATGTAATTTAGACACCCTATCAGAATTACATACAGAAAAAAAGCAGCAAATCCACGTTACACTTAAACCCGTGTGCTAGAACACAAAGACACACACACACACACACACACACACACACACCGGAGCTCACAATATACATTTTGAGAAGGCATTAAGGAGATCTTCCTCAAATAAATATCAATAAATTAAATCATATAAAAACAGTGGGATAAAAAAAAAAAAAACTGTAGTTGAACACGTAAAAAGACAAAGGACTCTTCAAAAACGCTATTTGTTTGGGATACAAAACCAAAGGAAACCTTGGATGGGTGCAAGAGACAGGTGCGGTGCCTGCCCGACAGACTGAGGAAGATGGGTAAGTTTGTAAACAGTCAGTGACAGACGAGACATTCTTTAAAGACAGACACGACCACAGGTAGACTCGTCTCTTTATCGGACACATTCAGAAATCAGTTGTGAGAGCAGGAAAGGCGCATTTGGGGAGGGGGCGAGAGGCTAGATCCCGCTCTCTACAGGGCGTCGGGAGGATTAAAGGATGAGTGGCAAAGAGGGAAAAATCAGCAGTTTTCCAACCTCTCCCAGGTGGTGCTGGATAAGTGTCACTTCCAGCGAGGAGGCGATTGAGGGGTGTGAGGTGAGAGGTGAGGAGTAAGGGGGGGGGGGGGGCGCCTTGTTGGCAGTGGGGCTTGGCAGGGAGAGCCGTTACACAGCACAGAAATCACGTCTTTTCACGGTTGAGATGCTAACAGGTTCCTTTAAAAAGCGTCCCGGGAGTGGTGCGGTGTACTTTTGGATGCTCCGAAGCATCTGAGCAAGATCGACAAGAGTCTGGATTTACCTGGAATCTTAAGGGATCAGTGACGGCTTGTTTGAATACAAGTCTGGTGGAAACCTGCTACCATCTGTCCAGCTGTACTTTTGGAAGAGCTGCACAAAGGGCTGGCATGTTGAGAGAGGACTATACTGTATATTGTGTCTACCCACACCCACCATTCAGCTCTAGCTCTTCTCTCTCTCGGGGGGGGGGGGCATACTATCGAACTGTGGAAAGAACACCACTGTGTGTGTGTGTGCAAAAAAAGTGTGTGATGTGTGCACTACGCAGGATTTCATCCAGGTGGCCCCAGGTCCTGTGTGTTATTCTAAAAAGGGGACACCGTAGGGATGTCTGCATGTGTTGGTGTGTTGGTGTGTGCACACATGACAGTGTTATGCATGGTGTGTGTGTGTGTGTGTGTGTGTGTGCATGAGAGAGGATCATAATGTTTTGTAAGGTTGGGAATCAATAAAGGAAAAAACAGAGATAAATCTTAATAAAATCATAATACATCTGGAAGTTTCTGCCCATTCGCTGTGTCTATGTCTGTGTATGAGGCGCCCTGTGCAGGGGTAGGCAGGTGCGTGGCTAGGGGGGGCTATAGTATTCCGTCCATGAAACTGGTGTCCAGGCGCTGGATTAGCACGCGGATAAAGGACATCTCCTTGCGCGTGTTTTCGAAGATCACCCGGGGGTCGTCGGACTGGCAGCGCAGGCAGTTGGGGGCCATCACCATGGCCAGGTTGTTGACATCCATCTTGGTGATGGTCACATTGGCCGGCTGGGCAAACACCTACAAGACAACAGGTAGGCTGTGTCACGCTGTGCCTCATTAAAATGGCTGACCATCGCTCTACGGCCACCAAATACAAGACATTCAGAGACCCCCTATAATACAAATGTTATTATATTCCAGTTGTGTGATCAGATGTGTAGTCTGAAGGGTCCTGAAATGTCCTGAAATGGCATTTTGAAATAAGTTTAACATGTTATTTAGCTAAGATTCCTCTCTGAAAAACAATAATTGTGTAATACATGCCATGTCAGATTTAGCCCAGGTGTGAAATCATTTCTGGATTGTAACCAGTCATCTCTGACCTATCCTCCCACTCCCAGTCAGATAGCCAATTAAGTTAAGGCATGTTAAAAAAGTGCACCAATTGAAACTGATTGTTTCAGCTCGAAGGGTGAAAAGTCAATGCCAAAATGACAGTTGGAAAATGGAGTGATATTTGGCCTTTTATCTTTATGGAGTAATGGACTAGTCCTCATGGACTAATAAGAATCACTGGATATGTCTTCTTTAAGGTTTGTTGGTGTGCTTTCGGGGTGTGTCCTACCTGTAGGAAGCGGATGAGGTAGCACAGCACCAGCTTGTTGATGTGCGGCAGGCCCAGGACCACGTGGACGGCCTCCTCTGCGTTGTCGTAGTGACTGATACACTCGTCGTAGAACTCGTGGGGGATCAGTGGCTCCTCTAACTCCCTGTACCAAAGCTTCAACAGAGAGGCTGCAGACACAGAGACAGTGGGTGTTCATGGGTGTTCATGGGTGTTCATGGGTGTTCATGGGTGTTCATGAGTGTTCATG
>JAOEHI010051474.1:0-18589 GCA_025447815.1 Percopsis transmontana | reverse complement strand
TATGCCTCTGGTCTGGACACCACAGTGACCACACCACAGTGCAGAGCTGGGATACACACACACACATCTGCACATACCCACATATTATTACAGATATATCACAAATTACAGACAGTGTTAGTAATTGTCCCTGTTGACCACTCAGGGTCTGTCTATCTACTGTATCTGAATCTGTTTTACCATTCCATTCAACTGAACACACTCCAATCTGTCTCTTACCTGTGATGATGTGTCTGCACTGACCAGTTCTTTAGAGGCATCTGTGTCCCTTTGTCTGTGGCAATGAATCATCCCCTCCCTTGGTCGCTTGCTCTTTCTATCCTGTCCTCCCCGACTAGTTGATTGAAAAAGGTAAGCACACACACAAAACAGGATATCCAACTGATTACAGTTGTTAGATGCTTAGTGAACTGTTCACCTGGATAATTACAGATTACATAAAATGACATGGACAAGAGTAGCTTAGTAGTATGTGTGTGTGTGTGTGTGTGTGTGTGTGTGTATGTGTGTGTGTGTGTGTGTGTGTGTGTGTGTGTGTGGCCATTGCCATGGCATTTGTGCACCAGCCCAAAAGCTATATAGTTTGCCAGATGGTACTACTATTACGATATAGTCATGACATAAACAGTTAATAAAAATGCATTTAAATTCATTCTTTTACATGCGTGTCTTTTTAAAATCGTTTTGAAAAGCATTGAAATAAAACATGGTAATAATGAATTATTACAAATAATTATTAATTATTACTAATAATCATAATGCTATTACGACTATTATTAATATTGTTCGTATTTTTAATATTGGGTCACCAGAATTCTACACGTCTTTCTGGGTAGAAATGAAAGTCATGTTTAAACGTTTTATTGATGAGTTTGCCGTCTTATTCCCAGCAGTATGACCTTAGCCGCAAACAAGTCAAATTGCACAATCGCTGCGCAATTTGACTCGCTTTAACAACAACCATGCCTCAATCTCAAAAGTGTCCTTCGGTTTCTTTTTCTCTTCTCCTTGTGTTATGCTATTGGAGGAAAACCCTTGAACCCCCGCCCCCATGTACGTATCTACCAATCCACTCGCTAAGGAAACTAGCAAGAAATCTATTGAAACCTGATTGAAACACATCCTTGTTTGCTACATAGTACCTGGTTGCTAGACGACGCAACACTACCGTAGGTTACACAGAAGAATCACTTTTTTGCTTATGATACATTTGCTGGGATGGCCGGTTTTAGAGATTTGGCATAACGTCTTGTTGCCAGTGGCTTTATCTGGCAAGAGAGGCAAACTGAAGTGAGATTTCTTGAAAGCATGACAGAATCACTCACGCATAAAGTCAAGTTTTCCAAGAAACTGGAAAAGAACTTGCTTTTTCACGTCTAAGACATATGCTTATGCTGAGAAGATGTCACTGGATGCAAGTGATGTTCACACTGACGAAGAGTGTGAATACCTGGTGAGTCGCTGGGCTTCCTCCGGGTCTGTCTGCTATTTTGCTAAGTAATAATGTATTGTTTTGACTATAGAAACAACCGTTATATCAAGTATAAATATTATTGTGTTGTCCTTACTAATGCTATACTTATTCCTCTATTTTGCACCCTAGGTGGAGGATGGGTTGTCTTTGTCCCTTGACGTTTCAGAAACGGAAAAGGTAAACAAACATTAATCTGTGGCTATGATCAATTAGTCTTTTATTGCGAGTTATGTTAATGCACATTTATAGTTATATTACCGATTTCTCTTTCAGTGTCTGTTTCTGTACTCTTTCAGAGAACAAGAAAGAAGAGATCTTCCGCCAAACCACCTCTTTCTCCAAGTATGATCAAGTAACCATTGTGTTTCCAATAAATATCAGTGGACTCTTGGTAAGCGTGGTAGGCGAATACTGAGAAGCCTCCTTCGTGGTTGTGTGTGTGTGTGTGTGTGTGTGTGTGCGCGCGTGTGCGTGCGCGTGCTTATAGGGTCGCCATATCTTTCCAGTCTACACATGAATACCAGAAAAGTAGCAGTCGCGGCATGGAGGCTGCCAAGGGCTTCCCTGGAGGACAGCATTGTGGAGAGAGCTGATGCCCTGAGCACCGCTGCCTCCGCAAGGCTCAGCTCCCTGAGCAACGGCCATGGTTAGCAGGGTACACACAGCTTTCACACCCAGGATTCTCCATGGGGGAATAATGGCTGTTCTCAGCCCTGGAGAGGCTGGATTTGTAGAGGACTTTGAGATCAATATTTTCAATTTGTTATTAGCAACCATTTGGGAAGTAGCAGTTCTCGATTGTTATAATGGCAACAAAATATATTTTTTGTTAATACTGCATTGTAAACAGGCAATAGGATTCTAAAAGCGGTTTGCCATGTTTGTATGTTGATGTAAATAGATGTATCTGAATTCTCTCTCTCTCTCTCTCTCTCTCGCTCTCTCGCTCTCGGTCGGTCGGTCCAAACCTCCTATTAGAGCTGTACCAGACAGTGAGGACAGAGCGTGACGTCTCTCCAGAGTTCCCTAAACAGACACTGCACACTACAAGGAAGCACAAACACTCACTCACAAGCGCTGCATCCAACGGTACGTATGTGTGCGAGTACGGTACAGCAAACCGCAGAAGACTGCATAGAGTTATATCGATCACCGGCTATTGATATGTGTGAGACACACATCAACAGAACGTGTGTTATTCTGTGTGTAACCCCCCCCCCCCCTGTGATTCAGGCTACACCCAAACTACAACTGACTTCAGAACGAAGGAGGACATGTATGATCAGATAATTCATTTAAAAAAGGTCTGCAACAATAATTATTTTACATTTATTTTAAGAAGGCATTCTCGTTGAGATTAAACACTGGAATATTGTATAAATTAAATTTTATACATGTATACATGCATAATACATGAGCATCATCATGAGAAACAGGATTGGTCACCTATGCCATGTTTATGGATTTTATTTATTTAATTTTTTCTCTAATCGCTGCCTCCTTGTGGCCAATATGACACAGGATTATGTAATAATGAAACATGTAAATCAAACATGTAATCATTTTCATTGATTTAAAAACATAGCAGGGTAGCCCATGCAGTTGGTAGATTGTCCTTGACCCTTGGTTAAACAGTCCATATATTGGCGAGCATCCCATCTGCTTGCATCCCTCTGCTGACCTGTTTTCTTCTCCCCGATCAAACCTCAGTCAATACATCAAATAATTTCTAGCTTAATTTCCTTTTAGAAGATCCTTAGCTCTGTACATTCCAGTGGAAGGCATACAAAAATATATGTAGTAATCTCCACTTCTTTATAGCACATTTCTGTTATTCTTCTATTTCTTAATTTCTTCAACTTTAACTGATAAGTCTTTTGCTCTACGCAGAGTCTGCAGGAACACAAGTCTGACAACCAGAAGATGAAAGCCAAGCTTCGGCGCCTGGAAGAGGAAAATGCTAAACGAGAGAAACAAATCGAGGAACTGTTGGATCCCACTAAAGTACGGCCATTGACCAGCTACATCTTGAGGTAGACGAATTTAAACATAGCTAAAATTCAAACACTTTATGTGTGGTTGTTCTTTCACAGGGCCCCGAATACACCCGTAGTTTTGTGGACCCAAAAAAAAACAGTATTGTGGTGAGTATGTACGATGAGATAGCATTTAGGTTTTTTCGGACGTCTGTACTGTATTAGTAAAAACAGGCAGACTTCTAAATGTGATTCTGTCCTAAAGATTGTAAATGGACTCAAGCAGAGAATACTGAAGTTGGAGCAACAGTGCAGGGAGAAAGAAAATTCGCTAAGGTGAGGATAGAAAGTGCTATTTTCAACTATGCATCTATTCATCTGTTCCTAGTGTGAGCAGCATCTCTCTAGCATGACTGGTTCATTTCTTTCCTTCTTCCCCTTTTCAGTAAATTGCAAAGCGATCTGAGGACCACAAATCTGGAGGAGTTGAAAATCACGGCGGACACGTACTTTGAGGAGGTATTGTAATGACACTAGCCTAGCATGTCGGGCCATACCAGGGAAGGCCCGTCAGGAGTAGAGGAGACTTTCGCAAAAGCCTGTTGAATGTTGGAAGCTGAAGGAAAACAAATATCTCCCAAAAGTATTACAGTATCTCCCTTAGTATGTTCCTTCCTTCTTCTTTTTTTGAACTTGCGATGTTTTATCCAGTTCAAATGTTATAGAAAGGAAAGTATGGTTTAAAGGTGCACTTAAGATTGATGTCCGGAATGACCCCTGTGGTTAAAACCCCCTGTAGTGGTCCGACACTCTTCTCTACGCCTCCCCGTGCAGCACTCCTGTGCTCTCACTATTCCCTACCTCTCTGCCTACAGCTATGCACATTTCTGGGCGACTTTGTGCTTCAAACAGTGAAATGTGGGAGCGTTATGATAGGGGTTAATGTGTGTGTACCTTTTTTATTTTTCAGATCCAGCGGCTGAGGATGCTTCTCGAAGCGGCAGAGAAAAGGTGCTGATCGGCTGATTGCAAAGCCCTGAATGTTCTGTTAAGCACTTAAGCCTTCGGTTCCTTTTGAAGAATGCAATTATCACTTTCTTTCTCACTTATCCTGTCATTCTATTTAACTCTTGTCCTCCCCGTTCCCTCCCCTGACATTTGTTTCCGCCTCCCTCGTGTCTGTAGAAGCCAGACGGAGGGTAGGGGTTTCCAAAAACAACAGAAGGCTCTTAGTTCTCAAGTTCTTCGTCTGTCTGAGAAGCTGACGCTACTTAACCAGGAGAACACGGCTCTGAGAGAGGAACTGAACACTGACAGTCCTGCTGAAAGAATTAAAGGTTTATACACACACACACACTAACAGGTGCAGATACAAGTAGGGATACTGCACAGAAAAGGTACACCCTTTGTGTTCCAGTGAATATAGGTTGAAATTCAGGGTCCTGGAGGTGCTATAACAAAATGAGTGTAACTTTTTTTGTTTTTAAAAGCTGTCCTAAATAACCTGCTGTGTACTACATTTCTCTGGACCATGCACGCACGCACGCACGCACGCGCGCACGCATGCACGCACGCACGCACACGTTAATACAAATATTAAGCATCCATGAATGTCACACCATTGCTATATTATGTTAATACAGTGTGTAATATTATGTTAATACAGTGTGTAATGTTATGTTAATTTGTGTGTTTGGAAGGCTACAGAGAGTGGAGTAAACAGAGGCTGGTGAGAAGACTGCTGGAAGTAGAGAAGGTATGGCAACCTTCAAACTGTTATATTTATATTTGACCCCAGCGTCTGAGTTCTATGTTGCAGGTGTATTACGGACTTAAACGTGTCTCCTCCAATCAGAGACTTGGTGATAGCAGAAGACATGCCCACTCAGAGAAAAACACTCACCGATTGGATCAGGAGGAACAAACCACAGCCACTGAGGTTCTGGATGTTGCACGGGAGGTTACCATGGCAACAGAAGCAGGAGATCCCGTGGGAAAGACTGCCGAGGATCGGGAGGTGGTCTCAATTCTTAGACGCTATATCAGCCAATTGGAAAAAGAGAGGGCGGAGCTACAGAAGACGGTGACAAGCAAAGAGTACGTAAATAGTAGCTAAGGATGCAGTAGCGGCCACTTTTCCCACCTTTTTATTTGTAAAGTAAAATAAATAGGTTTCATAGTATATGCTACAGTTGAGGAATAAAGATTGATGTGTGATTGCTTTTTTGTGAAGATAAGGTCTGATGTTATTAAATAAACTAAATAAGTGATGATGTAAAAAATAATATGTGCCAATTTACAAAATGTGAATTTCTGTCTATGTCCCAAATTATAAAATGAAACGTGTTTTAGACTGCTGGGTAAGCGTTTCTAGTTCCTACTAGACAACATCTGTGACTCTCTAATGGTTGTGTTGGTGTTTCCAGTGATAATCTGAAACGGCTGAGAGCTGAAAGAGAGGAAACTGCCCAAGAGACCGAAAGATGGATATCTGAACACACAAACGACCGTGAAAAAGAGAGACGAGAGCACAAGTATGTTTCGATTCTAGTGTATAAGCAAGGAAGTTAAACTATTAAGACTCCCTACAGGTCCTGTTTTTCCAAGTCAGTATTTAAAAATCTGAACTCCTCGATTGCGTTAAAGTGCTGCCACACTGGTGGCTGTAGTGGGAGGAGTAGAGAGGCATGTCAGTTGCGGAAGGGCCATGCAAACATTTTTTATTTCAACCAGAAGGCTATGACGTGTAATACACTCAACCCATCTCTTGAAGTGTAAATGTTTATTTCAGAATGCATTCTTTTTAATTACATTTTTTATATTATACCTTTGAAAGTCTTAAAATCAAATTCATCAAGTTGCACAGTCAATGAATGGAGACAGTTAAATGTAATTATATTACATTTCTGAGTGCAGAAATGGAGAGGTCTGTAACTACACTGCAAGAGGCCCACCGACATGTGCCATTCACCTCAACTGTGATTCACCTCAACTGATTCACACTGGGAACGGAGAGAGTGCAATGGACTCCTCCATTTCTTACCCTACATATGATCTACTCGTGTGTGTGTGTGTGTGTGTGTGTGTGTGTGTGTGTGTGTGCGCGCTTCTCAGATTGGAGCTGGAGCACTTGCAGCTGAGGATCCAGGCCCTTGAAGAGAGCCAGGACAGCTCCCAGCTCAGTGGAGGGCTGGTAGAGGGAGGCAATGGGCTAACTGCAGGGAGCGAGCAGCCGGAGGCTCTGGAGGAGGAACAGAAGGAGCAAAGGATGGGTGTAGAGGAGAAGAGGAAGGAGGACAAATGGAAGAGTGAGAGACGGAGGGACGTAGCAGCTCGTGCCATTCAAACAAGTTGGAGGGACCACAGAGACCGGGTACGCAAAGTGTAGACGGCCCCTCAAGAGTCAGTCCATTTTCTGGAACATTCCCAAAGTCAAGAGGGCCAAAACAATTACTGGAAATTGAATTTAAAAAAAAATGGCTGGAACATGTGGAAAGTTGCCAGAACATTTTCTGCAAATTGCCAGTTGATCTTTTATGTATGTATTAATAGTATATCTATTATTTATGTCTCTTCCTCAGTGGCTTCTTGTTTATTTTGTTGCTGGGATGTACCCATTCCAGACAATCCTCAGAAACGGCAGCAGAAATTTGACTGTTGAAAGTTGCCAGAAAATTGCCAGTTGATTTTATAAAATATTGCCAGATCTGTGAAAGCTGATTTATAATATAATATGTTGCCATTTATGTTGTCCATGTTGCCCATTTATCTGTTTCTCCCTCTCTACATTCCGTGTTTAGGACATTGTTATGTTGCAGTCAGCGTTAAGAGGCCATCTCCTCCGAGAGACACAGCTCAGGGACTTGCAGAATGACACACACAACAAGGTACAGTAGCTCACGCCCACAGCTTGACTCAGAAGAGCAGGCTATTGCATAAGGGCCGTTACAGGTTTGTCACGACACGATTACAGAGAAGTTCTTTGCTACAGATTGATATTTAAATTCAGTGTGCACTGGGGTTACTATTATTAGCACATGCCAACCTACAATGAGCATTCATTCCTTTTTTTCAGTACTGTTTTGTGCTCTTTGATATTTTATATTCGCCAGCTGTCCTATGATGTCAAGGCAAGTCTGTCATCTAGTCTTACGTATTTGGAAAGGTAGACTAATCATCGTGATTAAATAATATCTTATACCACCATCATAAGGGTATCATAAAGTGTTGCTAAAAACATCAACGCATAGGATGCAATGCATGTTACAAAACCATTAGGTGACCTAATAGCACTCACTCTATGTCCTGTAACCTCCTATACTTTCACCCCAGATATATATTTTGTGTATGTACAAGTATATATGTATGTATTGTTTATGTCTCTCCCTCTCTTGCTTTCTCTTCTTGTTGTTGGGATGTACCCATCCCAGGCCATCCTAGGAAACAGCAGCAGTGATGTCACTCCTTCTGCAGATGGAGAGCCGGATGTGGTTGCCGTGACAACGATACAGTCTGCTTTCCGGGGACACCTGGCCCGCTGTGGTTTAGCAAACGAGGGGTGAGGCAACAGTCTACAAACATCTCAACGACGCAATTAAAAACACATATACTGTATTTACAAGTACATGATGAATAGCACCATTAATATGTGTGTGTGTGTGTGTGTGTGTGTGTGTGTGTGTGTGTGTGTGTGTGTGTGTGTGCATCTGTTAGCTCAGAGTACTGTATTGGGTCTCCAATGGGTAATGCTTTGCCCACTCTTTCTTCAAACAGCCCCTCCTTGACATGCACATCCGGCAGGACAGGTGAGACACGCACACAGTGTAACTTTCTGGTTTGTGTGCCAGGATTTGCCATGTCATCAGCTATAGCTCTCTAAGGAACCCCTAGTCCGTGGGCTAGCTGTCAGAATTTGAACTGAAAGATGTAGTGTGTAATTCTGGCCACTGGGAGGCATACACAGGGATTTCAGAGGGCCATGTGCATTTGAATCAGTTTTAATCCAAACACTGTACAAAAATATTATACAACTTGGCTTGGCGTTGTTATGGTGATATAGGCAAAACACTTGGCTTGGCGTTGTTATGGTGATATAGGCAAAACACTAACTCAGGTATTATGCATGCTACACTACACATGTAGTTTGGTCTGATGATACCAGATCTTACACACTACTTCTGTAGTGCTAATGTCTCTTACAGGAATAAGACAGTGCTTTACTTAACTACTGGTGTTTTCAAACTGTATACTGTATATCTGTGTGCCTTGTGCCCAATTTACTGTTGCGTTCACCATCTATTGTCAATAAAATTATCATACACAGATACAGTACATACATACAGTCATGTGGTCAACTAGTCTGGAAAAGCTCCACTGGAATTAGTTTGTTATGAATCATTTCCTGCGGGTTTAACATGATACGGTATCTCCTGCAGCTGAAATGGAGCTCCGTGGCCCACCAGACACAGGAGGTGCCACAGCAATTGATTCTGATGACTCTGATGACATCATTGTGTCACCATCGCGTCCCTTCCGAGCCAGAGAAACCTTACTCCTATAGCCCTGTGTGTGTGTGTGTGTGTGTGTGTGTGTCGGATGGGGCATTTCTACTTGAAGCTCTAATTGTCTATATTTTTTTCCAGTTAACTGTCTATCTCAGGAGGAGGATTCATGCTTAGTGAGCACATTATTTCTAGCTCATTCAGGATAGTCAGTTTACAGTTTTTTTTTGTTTTTTTTTACCAAAGCCATATGTCCTGTTCCCTTTAGCTTATCATTCATGTGAACCAAATAAGCACTCCATGGACATGATCTGATCTGGGATATGGCCTAATGTTTGGAACACTCTACATATGGACCGATCCGATGGCTCCAGACTCTAGGATCCTCCAGAATGGTATCTGAATGACACTTATAACATACATCAACTTGCATGCAACCTGGATACATGTCAGTGATGTAACCTGGGGTCACGGAGTGTTTCGGCTCTTTCAAGCATCATACACTCTCACCCAGGCGACCCAGCTGGGGTTGATCAGGCCCCAGCTTGTGTCCAGGTAGCCCTACCCCACCCATGGTTCTCCTCTCCCAGGAGGTCTCCGCCTCCGTGACCTCCTTGATGGCCCTTCGCTTACTGGTCCCTATGATGCCCAGAATGTTGTAGGCCCTGCAGAGAGACTGGCCAGCGAACCCTCTGCTCCCCACCTAGATGGGCTCACACCGCGCTCGCCACCCATTGTTCCGGCACTCCTCCACTAGCTCAGCATATTTTGCTCTCTTCCTCTCTTTCGCCTCCTTGATACGGTGAGTTCCAGGAGAACGATCTGCTGGGAGGTCTCCGAGATGAGTAGCATGTCAGGCCGCAGTGTTGTGGTGACGACAGTTTCGGGGAATTTCAGTTGCTTCCCCAGGTCAACCTTCAACTTCCAGTCTCGTGCTGTTGCTAGCAGGCCAGATGAGGTGGCCCTTGCAGACAATGGTAGCGTCTCCCCAGCCCTAACTTGGGCATAGAGAGAGGCAGGAATCACATGGAGCTTTTAGACTACCTGAGCTTAACAAGATGTATACTCTCTCTGTGAGCTATTAGGCTATAACTCATTAATTGAGCCAAAAGGCTTATTATTCTGCCTTTGTCAGTTGTTTATTGTAGTTTTTCATGCTTATTATTTGCCAAAGTGCCTATAAGACATTGGAAAACATTTCTATGTCAGTCATGGCTAGCACCATGTTCCAAATCCATGGGCCACACCTTTTGTGAGTTCTTCTAAAAGCTGAGACCATGGAGGTGATTGTTTTTTACTGTATTTAGAAAAGGGTTTTTGAAATGTAAATTAATTGTATCAAGGTATTTTCGCCTGTAGCACTTCATCATTTTAGTGATTTATTTCAGCTCATGCACTGTTGAACAAAATTGTTAAATAATTAAAATCATGTGCTATGAAAACGTTTATTAGCTCATTCCTAGTTAACAAAGATATAGGATGATTGCATTTTCCTACAGCGTTTTTGACTATTATGTTTTTAATAAATTCTAATAAAAACTTTTTGTAAAAACCTTAACGTCCCATTTCTAAATTGCGATTGATGGATTGCAAATTTACACTGGAATACTGTAATGTAGGGCCTATGTACAGTAGGCTATGTACTACCATAATTTCAACGTCAGGGGGTGGCCTCTGCGCAATTTGCTCTCTCTCTCTCTCTCTCTCTCCCCCTCTCTCTCACCAACTGTGATCTGTTTGCAGAGCTAGCTGCCGCAAAGCCTCGTTGTCCGGGGCATTTAAAACACGGTGTTGTTTCACGCTTTAATTGCATTAAAACCGACCACCGTCGTGGTAGAGTATGGTCGTTTTTAACGGCGACAATTATTGCGACTGTTATCCTGTTTAAAAAAAAATAGAAACACCGGACTGCGGGTCAACGAGCTTAACCCACGATCTGCCGTAGCGTCCTTCTCTTATAATCCAGAGAGAAGAAAAAAACAGGACAAGTCTTCGTCGTGAATTGTGACCAGACTTGAAAGGTAGCCGTTATTTCAATGTGGTTGTCTTCAGCCGACTCGCTCGCTGAAGGTACGGGCGTGTTGTTGATGCAGCGCGCGGCTGCGCTCTTAAAATTCGGCAGCGGATTTGGGAAGACAATAGGTGAAGAACCCTACAGTGGCCTGGACTCCCCCAATTGAAAACGAGGCTCTGCGACCGCTCGGCTTCAGTAGGTAGGTCGTAACATAGTTCTTAAATCCGCTATGCAGAACTGATTTCATGCATATAGTCTCCAGCCAAATGGCCATGTTGTGAATTATTTTATTTCGTCTCATAGAATAATCGAGTATAGCTGTTTGTATTACACATTCTAGAGAATAATGACTCGTAATGACTCCTGGACGAGATTGGGCTCATATATGAATAGGCCTGCAGTGCATGTGTTGGGTGTCCATGGCGTTGTGGGACTGCATAACGGCCATTTAACCGTCAACAACGCATATCTTTCTTGAAAGGCAAATTTTTCAGCTCTGCAGTGGGCCTGACTGGTGGAGTGTGTTGTGTGGGCGTTCCTCTGTGCCCGTTAACTCACAAGAACCGTATTGCTTTACAGTGACCGCGAGGAACCAGGTTCTACAGTGAGTGACAGATGTCCAGACGCTGTTGAGAATGGCAGCTGTAGTAAACTACTCCCCCCCCTGGTGGGTGAATCTGCTTCACCGGTTGCCGCATTTCAATCTGCAGTTTGAGGTCGTGAGCAGTGACTTCAGACCAGAGGATTCTGACTACCAGAAGGTAAGCAGAGTTTTCTATGGGGGAATCATTAACTCATGCACAGCCTATGCAGAGGCTTTGTGTGTGTGTGTCATACTGCATAACCCCGTAATCCTGCCACCCACAGGCCAGTTCCACATACTTCTATTTGACTCTCACAACATGCTAGGCTGTGTGATGTCCCCGACACTGTACCAGTACAACATGAGAAGGAGTTTAGCCCAGTTTTGACACATCTTGTCGGAATACACAAACAGGGAGATCTCTGGGACAAAGAAACCCAATCTTTCACGCACAAATATGGAGCCTTGTGTGTGCAAGGTGGAGCAGAGGTAATCAAGTTCAAGAGAGCTGAGCGTGGGAAGGTACCCACAGGAGCGAGCGAGGGACAGCAAGAGACAAGAGAGAGACAGAGAGAGAGAGAGAGAGAGAGAGAGAGAGAGAGAGAGGGGCTGGGAGACGGCGCGAAAGACGGTGTGAGAAAAAAAAAAAAGATATAGCCTAGAATGGCGGGTCAATGAACCATGGGAGGTGCTTCCAAGTTTGCCAAATAGAACTTCCTGCAAGCTATTCAGCGTTTAACCAAGGGCCTTTTGTGTGCTCTTTTGAGTGTGCGCATAGGAATTTTAAGCACCCCTAATTAGACGAATTACATCCTGACACATCTCACTATGTCCAGCCTGCTGTTTTTTATGTCGCTCACGGTTGTTATTATTACTGTAGCATGAATTGTAATGCACGAGCATGCCCTTGTACTGTATGTGTGTGTACGTGCACGTATTTTCATTTTCTGGGTCAGTGGGTATTCAGCATTTGTTGTGTGTTGGTTTGCGGAGCTGAGGTCACAGAGCCTCCATTAGGGTTTGTGTGTATGAGAAAAGTGAGGGAACGAGAGAGAGAGAGAGAGAGAGAGTATAAGAGTTCCATTCAGGGTGAAATCATTTATTCTGGGTAGATCGAGGGAGGGGGATAGAATAAGGAGAGGGGCAAATTAGTTTGAGGGAGGGAGGGGGGTGAGTGGGAACAGGAGGGGGGGTGTTGTCTGTTGTGAAAGAATGCTCTCTTTCTTTCACTCTCGCTGAAGCCCCTCTTTAGATTGGCTCAGTATATCTGTCTCAAAGGCTTTCATGCATGCACTCATCCAGCTGAGAAAGACGCAAAACACACACACACACACACACACACACACACACCCTCACTTATACAAAAACAAGGTCCTACATTCTCCCCCAATGCTTAGCCACACACACAAACACAGTGCTGAGAGGGAGTCCACTGTGTAGAGTTTTTCTTTCTGTTGTGATTTGACACAGTTTGATTTGTATTCCGCCCCAAAGCTCTTCTCCACACACTCTTGGTCTCTCCTCAGAGCACTGAAAGAGGCTGTTCAGCATGTCGGGGCTTGTACGCGCGGCCTCTGATGACATTGGCGTTGCCAGGGATGCTGACTCTAGGACTTCTGGGAGAATTTTCGGATTTTTTAATGAAGTGCTGAAATAAGAACCATTATCCCGAGGTTTCCGTGAGAGACTGAGGACTGAGACACACACACGCACACGTCTATCACACTGTCATCGTCTGTGTGTGTGTGTGTGTGTGTTGTGGTAGAACAGCCGAGTCAGCTACCAGCAAAAGTTAAACAGCTGCAGACCATTACAGAGGAGTCATGTGACTTAATATGTGACATGTGACGTAATATTGCACACATAAACGGCATATGCAAGTACACATCTATTCCCAGCTGTGCACAGAAAGATAGCAGTTGGTATGTTGAAAGTACAAAGGAAGACATTATCTCATAGCTTTTATACAGGCATTATAGATTATGCAGCTCGTGTGACATGATTACTAGGATCAAACCCAGATAAGAGGCATTACTCTTCCTCACAGTATTGGATGAGCCAGATTGAAACCTAACATCTAGGTCATCAAAGGCCTTTTGGGGAGTATGGACTGTACTGCTCCGCTAGCATTATATATATATATTTATATCTATGGACCCCATATATCTATCTATCTATCTATCTATCTATCTATCTATCTATCTATCTATCTATCTATCTAGATAAAGATATATAAATATATATGGGGTCCATAGATATATATACACATATACATTGGACCCCCCTGTATTGGGATTGTTTGTGACCTATTGCTGGTAGAGGCACTGGACCCCATCAGCCCCATTACAACCATGTAATATTCGGTAATGTCATTACAGCCTTACAGGAAATGGAGTTACTAGTTTTGGAACCTTACCCAAGGTTTGCTCCATCTGTCTTTTTTATTTAGAAGTTAAAGGCACACTCCTCAATGTGAACCCCACCCCAAGAACCCCAAATATCCGCTCCAGATCACGGTTTGTGTTTAAACACAACTGTGCACAAGTGTGGGGTGGCTGTAGGGGGAGGGGTGGAGAAGGGGATGAGGCTAAAAAGGCTGTAGGGGCAGTGCTAACTACTCGGCACTCATGTACGGGAGGGCTCAGGGTTTCAAACCAAAACAACGATGTTTTGGGACACAAGGAGTGTGTCTTTAAGGCAAGGGGGTGTCGTTGACTTCTGTGTGAAATGTGGGCTTGTGGAGCTCTGTGAGACTGTAGCTGTGATTAAGGGCTGTATAAATAAACTGGACTACAATGAGCACACAGACCACTCACACACGGCCCCGGGAAAGAGCCCCGGCGTTCTGCTAGGCAACAGCCTAGTACAGGAGTACAGGACAATGCAGAGACCAGGGGAATGCAGGGACAGCTCATTGAAGTGGAAGTGACTGATCCTGTCAGCTCAAAAACACACATGCACACGCACACACCATGCATGCATATTACCAGCTGACTGATCCAATGATCCAATCTGCTGTCAAGGTTTGGCAGTGTGACAGTTAATCTAGTTACTCACCCGTTTACTAGTAGGAGGGGAGCAAGGCTTTAATGTGCTCTTCCTACGTCACTTTATAAATTTAGCATCAAGGCCAGACAGCAGACAAGAAAAAGGTAAAGTCTCTAGGATCAGTTTCACCATTTCATTATGCCAACTCTCTTTCTTCTTTGCCTCGCTCCCTCTATTCTCTGTTACAAGTGAGATAAACTGTAACTTGAGCCTATAGTTTGGTGCTTTCACACACTGCATCGTTTTGTACATATGGTGTTCTATCCTCAGGCCAGAGCTAATGTTGATTTTTACTGAAAACAAGATCAGACAGTCCACTAGTGGTTCTACAGCACACAGTTCTCTAGCATGGTGTTGCTAGTGCCAAGCCTACTGATAATGCTGAAGGACAGGAGTAGTATATACAGGATGTCTTCTCTCTTGTTTTCCATTTTTGTCTCTTTTTCTAATCATTCTCACCTCCATCATTACATCCTGTTAGGAAGGTAAAGTAATGGTGACGCAGTTATTTGATAGGCCTCCTTCCTTATACCTCTACCTCTTAAACGTTCAGCTTTACCACAGAAAAGTAATTAGATTCGAATTAGCACAGATTTAATTCTCTCTGTCTCAGTAATGACTGTATGGGTTTTAACAGGTAAGGGTCTCAGTCAAACCAAGGCACTCCAAACACAATAGAGTGCAATAGCACTGTTGTGAATATTTAATTTGTCTTTTAACCACCCTTTTATATCTCTTAACTTTGAAAGAAAGTACTGACAGGAGAAAACCATTTACGCAGGGTGCAGGAAATAGGTGTGGGTTGTGGTTTGGATTTGTTCCTGTTATGCAATTATCCGTCTTCTTTTACTGCATAAATCTCCCTACACCATATCATACCATATAATGACATATAGCCTATCCGGCAAAGTGGTCTAATGACCTACTATACTGGCAGTAGCCCATTTAGGTTTGATGGAATCGACTGGCCTAGTCACACAGCTGTCTCCAATACTGTCACAATTCGCTTGGAAACACGGACCATGAAGGGTTTGTTTTTAGCAGGGTGCCTTAAAAATGTAGTGTGTAGGTGAGCTAAAATGTACTTCGGTTTTAAGGGTGTGTTTTCTAACACTCTGTTCCAGCTTTGACATCTCCAAAGCCCTGAGGCTGCGAGAAGGCTTCCCTAGAAAAACAATCATTCCAGGCCAAAAGGGCACACGCGTAAACGCAGACACACACATCTGTGTCAACTAAGCTTTAGAACCATTTGTGTTATTGAGGTTTTGGAAGTGCAGCTTCAAGTGAGGTCCCAGGTCTTCAACTATCATGTTTGTTGCCCTGGTCGCGTTCCTGATATATTTTTCAAACACATAGCATTCATATGTACAGTATAAATATTCAAACATATGCAATATATATTCTGACACATGCATGCATTCATCTGCATATTTTGTGAGTTGTGAAACTGTTCATTGGCAATGGAGGAGTTAATTATTTGTTGTTTGCTGCAAAACTATTATGAGGGCGGAACTGAGATATTCGCTGGGAGCCGTAGCAATAGATTCAGATCTTGATATTATCAGCCACGAAGGAGTACCCAGAATTCCTAGCCCATTGTCTCGCAAGGTTGTTCTCCAGAAGCTAGCAATTTTCTGACCGAGCTCAGTAGCTGCAATTTCCCCATACACAGCACTTAAACAGACCCAGGGCGCTCAAGTGGTGTAGCAGCTGGAGATTTTGGTTTTCCAGAAATGTGCCACCATCTCAGCATGATCTTGAGCCGCAATGTTTTTTCCAGATCCTTCCATAGAAAGATCTCTCTTCAAAGAGAAAAGAGATTCACTAAACTGTTAGTGTCTGTCTGTGTGTGTACGTGTGTGTATTTGTGTGACTAAACAAAAGATTTCCCAGTCCAAGGTAAACTGCAGTAAGTTCCATCTCGAACTTTTTGTCTCTTCTTTCTATTTTGAGAGCGTTCTGTTGTCTCCTTTCACATCTCCTTATCTGTTCCCCCTTTTTCCTTGTACTCGGCCTCCTTTTTTTGTGTCACAAATCCCCCCCCCCCCCCCCTTCTGCCCCCCTCCCCTGGTGCACATCAAAGCTGTTAGAGGGTGTGTGATCTGTGCGGTGGGTCTCTCAAACACACAGCTTAATAGAGGTGTGTGTTTGATGATGATGTGTGTGTGTGTGTGTGTGTGTTTCCTTCCCCCTCTCTCAAACAATGAAGTCGTAAGCCATTTAAACATGTGTGAAAGCATGTCATGTGACACACCAATGGAACGAGAAGGGTCTCAACTGTGAAGCTATCGAGCCCATTGTTGCACAAATTAAACATAATTCCAACCCTAAACAAATAAATAAGTATATCGGAAACCTTTGCGCACACTTTGCGCACAGCGCACGGTAAAAGTTCGTAAATATCGTAATTTATTCTTTCACGCTATCTACACAAACGATACGTCATCTGAAAGCTGAGACTCCACAGATTCCAACGGTGTAAGCTATTTGCCGCTACGACGAACTAGCCGTAAAAGAACTTACCTAAACAAACTTTGATTGTTATCATAACAACAACAAACTGTGTCTTACCTTTGTTGTTTTTGTTACCAAAAGTTGTGTTTGATCGAATCAAACTGTCTCTCTATCATTTTGAGTCGATTGCAGTGACTTCTGGTTTGTAAACATAGACTAGTAAGTGTTTAGCATATGAAGTGATTGCTTTCGATCACAACATGTGTGCGTATCACCATCTTTTGGACCTAAAATGCAATCGCACTCAATTGAAAGTGAAAATTCCCTTTCATATCGCAATATATATTGCAGAGAAAAAAATTGCATTGTGAGTTTTTTCCAATATCGTGCAGCCCTAGTATACGTGTTATAAATCACAACAATATTCATCAAATACCCATTCAACAGTGACGTGTCTTTTTCAAATAGCATAAGAGAGGAAATGATTGTGTGTGTGTTTGTGTGTGTTTGCGTGTGTTTGTGTGTTTCTGTCTCGCGTCCGTCTACACAGGAAAGAGCTGAACAGTGTGAGTGCTTTATCTGCTTTTCCCATATAATTTGCTTCCTGCCGGGTCTTGGCCTGTGATGGGTTAGCCAGAGTGACAATCATACGAGACAAACAGCTGTGAGGAGTTTAAAGGGATATTACGAGAGCCAATGCCCTTCATGCACCTGAGCGCTGAGTGGCTGTCACTCTTCTCTACTCCTCCCCCTACATCCACCTGCATGTTTGTGCACACTCAAAACATAAACAGTGAGCTTGGGCCTATAGTTGAAGATCTGGGGGCACTGTAACATAATTGAGGAGGGTATCTTTAAGCCCTGTGTTGTTTTTTTTTGGACCAGCGTTCAGCATACCCATCTTGAGACAGTCATTATCATGCAAATGTAATGTCTCTCTCTCTCTCTCTCTCTCTCCTTCTCCCTCGCCATCTCCGCATCAGTCGGTGTTGCTGCTAGGTGCCGTGGCCTTGGTGTGCTTAGGCCTGGACCTCCTGTTCCTCCTGTTCTACTCCTTCTGGCTCTGCTGCCGGCGGCGCAAGAGCGACGACTCCTCGCACTCCCACACCTCGCACTCCCAGCAGCCCAGCGCCGACTGCTGCTGCACCGCCTGGTGCGTCATCATCGCCACGCTCGTCTGCAGGTAGGTTCCTCTAACACAGCACACAGCCCACCCCCACCACCTTATTGCGTTCGTCACCTCGACCTTGTCAAGTACGGCATTGAAAGGCGTTTCCCCCGCATCTTGTTGGCATTACAGTGCCCTCAAGATCATTCATCCGTGATTCTTCTGTTGTAAATCAGGATTTCATAGCGGGAGTGAGGTTACACAATACCTTACCAAAACCAATGACTCTTTTACCTCATTTCCAGGAAGCTTTCCACAGACCGTTAGAGAAATAATAGAAACGTGTGTTAGAGCTGAACACCCTGAAGATGTTGCACTAGAAGCGAAGTGAGACTCAATGGACCAATGAGAGAGGGGTCTGAGGGTAGCTT